>CM075015.1:298773-324443 GCA_037576675.1 Pangasius sanitwongsei | reverse complement strand
CATCATCTCATCTCTCTCTTCTCACCATCATCTCATCTCTCTCTCTCTCCTCACCATCATCTCATCTCTCTCTCTCTTCTCACCATCATCTCATCTCATCTCTCTATCTCTCCTCACCATCATCTCATCTCTCTCTCTATCTTTCCTCACCATCATATCATCTCATCTCTCTCTCTCTATCTCATATCATCATCTCATCTCTCTCTCATCTCATCATCATCTCATCTCTCTCTTCTCACCATCATCTCATCTCTCTCTCTCTCCTCACCATCATCTCATCTCTCTCTCTCTCTCTCTCTCCTCACCATCATATCATCTCATCTCTCTCTCACCATCTCATCTCTCTCTCTCCTCATCATCATCTCATCTCTCATCTCATCTCTATCATCAAATCTCATCTCTCTCTCACCCATTCCACCCCCCATCTCATCTTTCTCTCATTCCATCTCTTTCAACCCTCTCTCTCTCTCTCTCTCTCTTATTTCATCCCTCATCCAGGAATCTTGAAGAACAGATAAATGTTCATAACCTGAACACAGATTATAACTTTATCTTAATATAATATTTCCAGTTCCTGTTTGTGCTTCTGTCCCTGAATCCTGCTGTGTGTCTCTTCTCTCTCCTCTGCTGTGTGTCTGTAGGTTAGCGCTGGAATTTTATTCACTTTTAAATAAAACTCGTCGTGCTTTAATATTGTAATGTTTTAAAGCTTTAACAGTAATGAATGACGCGGTGACGCGGTCTGTCCGCTCGCGAGCTAACTTCAGCTACAGCCAGTTAGCATCCCAGCACTGCTAGCTAACGCTAATTCTGTCCACTTCTCACTTCAGAGTCGCGTTAATCTCAGCTGTACGCTCTGCCTCACATTAAAATGCTAAAAATAAAAGATAGCTTTCCATGGCTAAACCAGTTAGCATCCGATTCATATCCAGTGACTAACGAGGAGCCAGTTAGCTAGTTAGCTAGTAGGCTAACATTTACTAAAAAATCATTTACCTTCCCCGGGCAGAGTTTTATCAGCAGGCGCTTCCGCACAGCCGCGAGGTCTTTAAAGCTTTTAAAACTTATTTCAATAACCTCTAAAACACAAAATTAAAACCCGAAACATTTTTTTCCTATTAAGAACACAATAAGAGGCCCATCCCATCCTAATCCGCCATTTTACTCCCCTCACTGTAAGGGGAAAAACCGCAGGGAATTATGGGAAATGGTGTTTTTTTCTGTTTACGCGTTGCTCTTACTCGCGCATGTCATGTGGTTTGGAAACTCTACTGCCCCCTGGAGGACAGGATGCACACTGCAGCACGCGCTGTAAACCACGGACTCTTACTTTCTGCACTCAGAGACGCCTTTAATCTTTATTTAAGAACTAAATCACATTATTTAAAATGTAAATAATATTCTGCATATTTATTTAATCCATAGAGCTTTTTATAACTTTCCACCAACAGAACATCTCATCTCTCTCTCTCATCTCATCTCTCTCTCTCTTTCATCTCTCATCTCTCATCTCTCTCTCTCATCTCATCTCATCTCTCTCATCTCTCATCTCTCATCTCTCTCTCTCTTTCATCTCATCTCTCTCATCTCATCTCTCTCTCTCATCTCATCTCTCATCTCTCTCTCTCTTTCATCTCTCTCTCTCATCTCATCTCTCTCTCTCATCTCATCTCTCATCTCATCTCTCATCTCACCTCTCATCTCATCTCTCATCTCTCATCTCTCTCTCTCATCTCATCTCTCATCTCTCTCTCTCTTTCATCTCATCTCATCTCTCATCTCTCATCTCTCTCTCATCTCTCCTCTCATCTCTCATCTCATCTCATCTCTCATCTCATCTCTCTCACCTCATCTCATCTCATCTCTCTTTCATCTCATCTCTCCCTCATCTCTCTCTTTCATCTCATCTCTCTCTCATCTCATCTGTCTCTCTCTCTCTCTCTTTCATCTCGCTATCATCTCATCTCTCTCTCATCTCATCTCTCTCTCTATCTCTCATCTCTCTCTCATCTGTCTCTCTCTCATCTCATCTCTCTCTTTCATCTCATCTCTCTCTCATCTCATCTCTCTCTCATCTCTCATCTCATCTCTCATCTCATCTCTCTCATCTCATCTGTCTCTCTCTCATCTCGCTATCATCTCATCTCTCTCTCTCTCATCTCATCACTCTCTCTCTCTCTATCATCTCTCTCTCTCTCTCTTTCTCTCTCTCGCTATCATCTCATCTAACTTTCCACCAGCAGGTTAAAAATTATTTTTAAAAATATAATATAATATAAGTCTGAATTTTTTTTTTTATTTCCTCGGGACTTAAATAAGAGATTTCTAAAAATATATTGTGTTTATTATTTTGGATTTTATAAATTGTATCTCTGAGGGTCCAGTGCTTTATTTGGATACAACATTATTTAAAATCTGATTTTAAAAGAGTTTCTCTGATGAAAAAAGCGAGATAGAAATATTTATTCATTTGTTTTTTCAAAACATTTAAATGTCATTTTGGAAATATCTAAATATTATATATAATATATAAATGTACACCAATTAATCACAAATGATGCCTTTCTCTGAGCAATATTTGTTTATTTTATTCTATTTTATTTTTACTCTATTTTATTTTATTTTATTTTATTGCTTTTCAATTAAACTAAAACAGTATTTGTAAGATTGGTGAAAATCATCCTGAATCTTTATTTAAAAAAAACATTCAGCAAGTCATTTCATATTTTTCCATTTGTGGTTAGTATTATTATTTTTTTTTACTTTTGTAAATTAAAAAAAAAAAAAGGTAATTATTATAAGTGTCAGCTTTGTATATTTTGCAATAATGAAAAATCTGGTCCCTTAAATGAATAGCTTTACTAGCATGCACTGAATTTTCTTTATTTGTATTGATTTGATTTTATTAATAAATCCTCAGTGTAATGAGATAATGCAGTGCAGATAGAGATGTTGCTTTGCACTTTATTAATTCTGTGAGATAATTCTGGGAAAAATAAAAAGATAAATGACTCACAGGTAATTAATGAATGATCAGAGTGCATTTATTGGCTTTATTTGAGACGCTGAGGTTGTTATATCGAGTTTATGAGTGATGTTTAGTGAGTTGAGCATCCTGTGTGAGCTTTAACCTCTGAGTGAGCCTCGTCCACAGTGTGTTTATATGTTGCAGTAGTTTTCCAGATCGTAGTAATCGCAGGAGAAATGACAGCACTGCTCCACAATCCCCCTCTTTATCACACCGGAAACAGCAGACTCCTCCTTCCGCATCACCTGGCGGGAAACGGCGCCGTCCGTCATCATCACACCTGTATAAGCATGCGCACAATCACTTGTTTACCGATGTGTCACTCAACAACGAGTCGGCTCTTTTAGGAGCTATATGAGGTTTTTTTTTTTGTCTTTATTTTATTTTATTTTGTAAATATGGGCAATAGTGTTACTCTTGCAATGTAATTAATGAAAATGCTGAAATGCTGAAATAAAAATCGCATTTTTAAATAGTTAATTTTACTGATGTTATTTTACAAACAGTATGTGGAATGTTGTTCTGCTAATTAGACTCAGATTTAATGAAACAATTTCAGCCATCGTTAGGCAAAGAAGAACAACCAAAATACTGTAAACATTTAGAGAAAAAATGGTCAATGATTTGACTCTTATTGATCTGAGTCACTGAAAAGAACCAGAATCCACACAGAACCTGAGCTAACAAACCAAACAGGCTGAAGAACAAAAACTAGGAGTGATGTTCCACTTAGTCCTGATCTTCATCTTAATATAATTTCACACCAGGAAGAAACAACCTTCCATATTTGTTCTGCTTCAGTTGGTAAGATATTATAATTCAATGTAAGTCTATAACGTGTCTATATATCATGTCTATAGCATGTCTATAGTGTGTCTATAGAGTGTCTATAGCATGTCTATAGCATGTCTATAGCATGTCTATAGTGTATCTATAGTGTGTCTATAATGTATCTATAGTGTGTCTATAGCGTGTCTATAGTGTATCTATAGTGTGTCTATAGTGTATCTATAGTGTGTCTATAGAGTGTCTATAGCGTGTCTATAGCGTGTCTATAGTGTGTCTATAGCGTGTCTAAAGCGTGTCTATAGCGTGTCTATAGTGTGTCTACAGTGTGTCTATAGAGTGTCTATAGCGTGTCTATAGCGTGTCTATAGTGTGTCTATAGCATGTCTATGGCATGTCTAAAGTGTATCTATAGCGTGTCTATAGTGTGTCTATAGCGTGTCTATAGTGTGTCTATAGCGTGTCTATAGCGTGTCTATAGCGTATCTATAGAGTGTCTATAGTGTGTCTATAGCGTGTCTATAGTGTGTCTATAGAGTGTCTATAGCGTGTCTATAAAGTGTCTATAGCGTGTCTATAGTGTATCTATAGCATGTCTATAGTGTCTATAGTGTGTCTATAGCGTGTCTATAGCGTGTCTATAGTGTGTCTATAGCATGTCTATAGCGTGTCTAAAGTGTATCTATAGTGTGTCTATAGCGTGTCTATAGAGTGTCTATAGCGTATCTATAGAGTGTCTATAGCGTGTCTATAGAGTGTCTATAGTGTATCTATAAAGTGTCTATAGAGTGTCTATAGTGTATCTATAGCGTGTCTATAGAGTGTCTATAGAGTGTCTATAGCATGTCTATAGTGTCTATAGTGTGTCTATAGTGTCTATAGAGTGTCTATAGCGTGTCTATAGCGTGTCTATAGCGTGTCTATAGAGTGTCTATAGCGTGTCTATAGCGTGTCTATAGAGTGTCTATAGTGTGTCTATAGCGTGTCTATAGAGTGTCTATAGCGTGTCTATAGAGTGTCTATAGCATGTCTATAGTGTGTCTATAGAGTGTCTATAGCGTGTCTATAGAGTGTCTATAGCGTGTCTATAGAGTGTCTATAGAGTGTCTATAGCATGTCTATAGTGTGTCTATAGAGTGTCAAGTCAAGTGATCTGCATTAGAGCTGAACCTGATAAAATGACCAATAACTGTGAATATTGTAGCTGAATGAATGAATGAATCAATCAATCAGTCAGTCAGTCATCCTGAGTCTGTATTTTTCTTTTTTTCACATGTACACTTACAAAGAATATTTTTATTTTTATTATCTATTATTGGTTTACATCTATATTTTTCTACCAAATCTTTTCATTTCTTTTTATCTTTTCAGTTATTTGTCTCTTCAGTTGTCTTGAGCAAGTTGGCAAAAAAATTCCTTTGAGATCAATAAAGTTATCTTTATAGACTTAATTTATCCTAATTTATTTTATCTCATGACTAAATTCTTCTTTAGTTCTTCTGCTCGATCTCTCCTCAGTCACAAAACTCTCAGCTACAGCTTTTAAAGAACAAGTCTTTTTATAACCAGTAAAATAAAGATCACAACACACACACACACACACACTTACGGATGTCCTCGTCTCGTCCTCGTCTCCCCGGCTGGTAGAACAGGCCTTTATCCCCACAGACGAGCAGCAGAGCCTCCACCAGCTGGACGCCACACAGCCTGTGTTTCCCGAAACCAGCGCCGGGACTCAGCAGGGAGACGGAGCAGAACGAGAGCAGGAGCAACCTCACACTCAGCATCCTGTAGTACATGACACACACACACACACACACACACACACACAGGGCAAAGGACTGAATACACACTTCATCAGATGCACTGAGACACTCACTGTGACATTGACACTTGTTGAGGACACAGAAAGAACAAAAAAGTTAAAATTAAATATGCTATTATTAGAGAGGGTCATCTAAAGGTCAGATTAAATTAATACAATATAAACTAAATAAAATAAAGCTAAACTTACTTCTCCTGTTCGCTCCCACTGTTTGTGTCGGATCTGAGCGACGAGGACAATGGAGATGCCTCTGAGCTCTTCATCATAAAAACCACTAGTTATCCCCATCATCCTCTCTCTCTCCCTCTCTCTCTCCCTCTCTCTCTCCCCCTCTCTCTCTCTCTCTCTCTCCCTCTCTCTCTCTGTGCTGTATCTATAAACCTGCCTGTAATTTATGCTGTACACTGAGTGCTGGTGATTCAGTGTCTCAGTGATTACCCTGATCTGCTCTCTCTCTCTCTCTCTTGCTCTAATTAATTACCCCCATTATTAAACCCAATCGAACTGCTCCGAACCTTTTCATCCCGCCATCATCATCCCTCTCCATCATCATTTCAGTCTCACAGTGGAGGAGAACCAGGAGCACAGATCATCTCTGTGTCTCTCTGTTGTTTCCTTTCTCCTTTAATTTAATGCTGATTGTACAGTCTGAGGGTCACTCGGGTCAGAAGATCCGCTCTAACACAAGATGCAGATTAAACTACTAAATTACTAAATTAGCAAACTACTGAACCACTGAGACATTTCTAAACATAAAACACATGGAGATGTGTTGTTAGAGGAAAATAATCAACTGTAGGGGTAACAGTAACTCCACTCCGTTTCAATTCAGTTCAATTTTATTTGTATATCACTTTTAACAGTGGACATTGTCACAAAGCAGCTTTACAGAAATATATAAATAAATACATTCAGGATATAAAATTTTAATTTATAAATTTATCCCTAATGAGCGAGCCAAAGGTGACGGTGGTGAGGAAAATCTCCCTGAGACAATATGAGGAAGAAACCTTGAGAGGAACCAGACTCAAAAGGGAACCCATCCTCATCTGGGTGCAACAGATAGTGCGATTATAAATAAATCCCTTCTATTATTGTGTACTATACGGACAAATAGTGCAACTGTGCAACCAGTAAACCAGCAACAGTAAACTGACCCCTTCTGCTCTCCAGACCTGCCTGACCCATCCTGATGTCCTACTTCTGGTTGGAGTTCGCTGCTGCTGGGGCCCCACATGGACGACCTGAAGATCATTGGGATTGCTGGGGATGGTGCCACCTGGGGGCTGTGGAGATGCTTTGGACTGCGGTTCATATGGGCAGTTGCACTGTGATGGATTGGGCCTGCGGGTGCCGTGAGCAGTTTTGCACTCAGGTCTCCATCAGTGGAGAGTTTGATAACTTCAACAAAACAGACTTCATATGTAAACTATGATGAATTTCCTGGTTATACAATTGCACTATTTGTCCATGTAGTACACAGTTACAGAAGGGAATGATTTATAATCACACTATCGGGTGTCACCCAGATGAGGATGGGTTCCCTTTTGAGTCTGGTTCCTCTCAAGCTTTCTTCCTCACATCGTCTCAGGGAGTTTTTCCTCATCACTGTCACCTCTGGCTCACTCATTAGGGATACATTTATACATTTAAAATGTATATCCTGAATGTATTTATTTCTGTAAAGCTGCTTTGTGACAATGTCCATCATTAAAAGCGCTATACAAATAAAACTGAAGAATTTGTATTTTGAATTGAAGTCTATTTTGTTGAACTTATCCACTGTTTACTGATGGAAACATTGAGGTATTATTAAGGGTAATTTTTCTGTCTCAGCTGATGGACCACTGAACATTTGGAACATTCTGGACATTTTATATTTCACCTATTTGCTCCTTTAACACTGCAGTGCAGGGCCTGATGTTATCTATTGTAGCTTTAGCTGCTGTTGCTGTGATGAAATGAAATATTGTTGGAAAAATATCATCCTGCTGCACTGTACTGTGGATATGTCATACTCACGCTGAAGAAAAAACAGTAACACTGCATTCTGTGTACAGTAAAGGACAATTTCATATCACACTAACATCATTTCATTCTGTGACGCTGCGCTATAGTTCAATGAAAAATGGATTTCATTTCGATCAGTCGGACATGTTCAGTGTCCGATGTTTAATATCCTGTGAGACGTAATGTACACGCTTAAATCTTTATAAAGTTGATTTAAATGATGTTGTTAAGCTCCAGATTTGTGATTACACTCTGACTCTCATGCAAATGATCCATGCAAAGTGCAGTCACGCCGTGTGTGTTATGAAAGACGGAGAGAGGAGACAGGGTGGAGATTAGATTAGGAAAATGAGCAGCTAAATCAGATTACTAAAAACGATAGAGTAATACATACACACACACACACACACACACACACACACACACACTGGTCCAGGTAAGGAAGTGCAACAGGTGAGTAAAAGATGAAACACTGTTTTAACTCATGCTGAAGGCTGAAGCTTTATTTGATGTGAAGCTTTGTTTTGCTGTAAGAGACGTACGCCATGGCTGTGGATATGGAGAAGATCATCCAGTGCATCACGCAGGGAGACCAGGACAGCGTCCTGACGCAGCTGGACGACTACAACACCGAGGCAGGACAATGTTTTTACTATAATAGCAAGAAAATAATAATGCAAACAAGACGAATGAAACGCAGCACAAATGCAACACTGTGTGATGATTGGAGTTTATGTCCATGTGGCCTGCAGGACGAGTTTCACTCCTGTGCAGAAGTAGAGGGTGTGAAATTCATTTTTAAAAAAGTACTACTTTTTTTTTTTTTTTGGATAAAACCTGTTTCCATGCCAACAGCATGGCGTAAAACTCTGAGGGGTGTTAATGAGTTTCTCCCTCAGTGAGCTGCGCTGTGGTGGAACTTTGAGTTCTTATAATTAATATAATTGTGAATTTTTGCTTTATGTTCTGTTTATTTTCTTTACAGTTTGCACAGTGTTTCTTTTTTAATGTGGAGGAAAGAGAGAGGAGAAAGGTAGGTATGTGTGTGTGTGTGTGGGGGGGGGTGTGTGTGTGTGTGTGTGTGTGTGTGTCCTTAATCTCAGAGCACCACAGGATTAACACAGCTATTAATGTACCAGCACCTTCACTTAGCTCAGTCTGTCTCTATTTAATAACATACTGATTATTTACAGCTTTTAGTTCCTGTACACTGAGCTTCCTTTTAAAGACCCAAAGTCTTTACAGCTAATCACACGAGTAATCTAAACATGAGGAAATTAAATAAAAGAAAAACCACAAAATAAGCAGAGCAGGAAATATGACAGCACTGTGTGTAAAAGTCTTTAAGAAGTTTGAAAAGTTTGGAAAAATCTGTAAAGGGAAGATGCTTTCAAGTTATACATTTATAATGCTTCTGAAACATCAAACACTGATTATAATGAGGAGTAAACATCAACATCAATAACTGACCGAATAAATAAATAAATAAATAAATAAATAAATAATTCTTTTTAATCTTGAAAGAAAATCTTTAAAAATGTAGCACCTTTACGGTTTCTTCAGTTATCTCTCTAGGAGAACCCTTAATGGTTCTCGGTCTGGTTCTCACTCAACACCAGAGTATTTCCCAATGAGAAAGTCCTCTGATAGCTAAGAACCCGTAATTATACCATGAGCCCTTAAAGAACCCTTAAAGAACCCTTAAAGAACCCGTACAGTGAGTTCACTCAGTAATAATGGTATTAATCACTGTTTCTGTCTCTGTCATTATGCTCACATGGACCTGAGAACAGCAACGAGAGCTGGAGGAGGTAAAAATACTGACACCATGGAGCAACCGAGAGAGAGAGAGAGAGAGAGAGAGAGAGAGTATGAAAAGAAAAAGAGAGAAAAAGAGAGAATCATAGAGTGTGAAACATAAGAAAGAGAAATTGATTACTTTCAGCAGAAGAAAAACTGAGATAAGGTTTAACAGCACTTTAATCCATCATCCCTCTCTCTCTCTCTCTCTCTCTCTCTCGTCAGTTCCGGAGGAATAAAGTGAGAGACTACGTTCCCGACTCAGACTCAGACTTCGGCTCAGGAGATGAAGACGGTGAGGATCCAGACCTCGTGTTGCGCAGAGTGAGTTTTAAACTCATCTCACACCAACACAGCTCCTAATTTAAGTGTAATTAGACTTGATCTTATGAGATCAATAAATTTAATTAACTAATGATTTTAATTACATAATATAATTAGTTAGGGTTAACATAGTTAGTATAGTTAGAAAAATCTAAAACTCTTAAACTGAAATTATATAATATATTAAAATTGCATAAAAACCCACAACTAAATCATTACAACTAAACCATTAGAAATAAACCGAGCTGAAATTAACTAACTACAAATAACAATAAACAATTTGTTCCATTAAGGTAGGTTCATTAGCTAACTCCGCTGACTAGCTAACGCTAACTGAAGCAGGAACTTGATGTAAATGATTATGTGATTATGAGATTAAAGAAAACATTTGACAAAAGATTTATAATGTATCTAATAAACAAACTTTTTCAATATCCTTGAATCAGTTCCATTAATTTTACATTCAGACTTTAATGTTCCTGAATTTACTCACATTTCT
Source organism: Pangasius sanitwongsei (assembly GCA_037576675.1). Classification (NCBI taxonomy): domain Eukaryota; kingdom Metazoa; phylum Chordata; class Actinopteri; order Siluriformes; family Pangasiidae; genus Pangasius; species Pangasius sanitwongsei. The sequence continues at coordinate 314,171 of CM075015.1, read as the reverse complement.
GTCTAACATGCGGCTTCCTGCCCAAGGCGGGGCTTTGACCGACCAATCAGGGGCCTCGTCTGTCCAGTCTGAAGCTTTACATCATCAGTCAGTGGCTAGTCTCTTAGTAAAATCTCTCTGTTTCTCTCTCTCTGTCTATCTCTCTGTGTCTCTGTCTATCTTTCTCTCTGTCTCTTTCTGTCTCTCTCCCTGTCTCACTCTCACTCTCTGTCTGTCTCTCTCTATCTCTCACTCTCTCTCTGTCTGTCTCTGTCTCTCTCTCTCTCTGTCTGTCTCTGTCTCTCAATCTCTCTCTGTCTGTCTCTCTCTCTCTCTGTCTCTCTCTGTCTCTCTCTCTCTCTGTCTCTCTCTGTCTCTCACTCTCTCTCTGTCTCTCTCCCTGTCTCTCTCTCTGTCTCTCTCTCTCACTCTCTCTCTGTCTCTTTCTGTCTCTTACGCTGTCTCTGTCTCTCTCTCTGTCTGTCTGTCTCTCTGTCTCTCTCCCTGTCTCTCTCTCTCTGTCTCTCTCTCTCTGTCTGTCTGTCTCTCTGTCTCTCTCCCTGTCTCTCTCTCTCTCTCTCAGCGGTTGGCTGAAGCTCTGCTCCGGTTCGTCAGGACTCGTCTCCAGCCCGGCGTTCTCAGTGTGTGTTTGCGTACGCTGCGTATTCTCTCCCGTGACCGCCATGCACTCGCGCCCTTCATCGCTGACTCGGCCATCCTCACCCTCGCCTGCCTGGGTGGCATCAAAACCCCGCCCCTTTCTCACCATGACGATGAGGAGGAGGAGAAAGAGAGAGGAGAAGAGAAAGTGGACGACGGCGAGTCCAATCCCGTCAACATGGACTTCCATGTCCATTTCTCTGATTCTAACTCAGCAGCTCCTCATGTAAGCTCCGCCCCCTCACACACCCCACGCTGCGTGAGCGAGGACATCACGGAGATGGAAAGAACCGACAGCATCCGCGGAGTGTTGGCGAGAGGAAAGAGGGATGCCAGAGAGGAGGAAGATGAGGAGAGGAGTGAGTGGTGTGATGATGGAGAGGTGTGGAGGAAAGAAGCCATGAAGACTCTCTGTAATGTCATCTACAACAGCCAGAGGGCGCAAGAGAGGGCCAGTGCACTGAGGTGAGACACTGTGGTGCGCGCGCACACACACACACACACACACACACACAGCAGTTCATGACAAGGTTCCTGCACATTCTTCATGAAAACATTTTCAGCTTTTTTCAGCTTTGCAGAAAATTAAGTAACACCTTCTGACCAATCACAGTCCAGAATTCAACAGTGGTGTGACATAAATTAAAATAAGAAATCTAAAATAAATGAAAATAAAAGCATGTGTGTATCCTTTGCTCTTGGTCTTATCTGTCTTTTGCACTCCTTTTTCCACTTTTTTCCCTCCAGACTCCTCCCAGGTCTTTCTGAAAAGCTGAAGGATGGCATTGGCTCTGCGTCGCCCCCCAGTGGTCAGTTTTATGAGCTGCGGCTGCTGTTCCTGTTGACGGCTTTAAGGCCTGAACTCAGACGACAGCTGCAGCAGGTAAACACTTCGAGAGAGACCTGAATGCTTTACTCTGTTTTATCCTGCACTTCCTCTGACACTTCCTGTGTCTGCTTCCTGCAGGAGCGTGGCGTGTCCATGCTGACGGCCGCTCTGGAGCAGTGTTTGGAAGTTCAGTGGTCTGACGTGTACGAGGTGGTGGCCTGGGACTCGGAGTCGCCCCCTGTCTGTAAGGAGGTGTCTCAGCGCGCCATCGAGATCCTGAAAGTCCTGTTTAACGTCACCTACAGCTCGCACACACAGCAGCCTGATGAGGTCCAGCAGATTACTCACAGAAATCTGTACACTCTGATAAGTCCACTTTCCACTGCGGTCAGTAAGAAGCAGTTAATTACACACTAAGCCTCACGTCTCCCTGTTTATAATCTCAGGAGGATGCGGCTCTGTACCGCCGCCTAGCTGCTGTACTGCGCCACTGCCTGCTGCTGCCCTGCCAAGGGGAAGAACTGACCGAGGAACTACAGGGGTGAGAAACACACACAGATGTACTTGTACATGTACTTGGCTGAAGTTCTGTAATGAAGATTTAAGAGAATGTTGGAGCTTTAATTGAACTCCCCCTCAGTAATTATTCATTATTAAAGAGACATTACAGAGTATTACCTAATATACTCTAACATATCTCATAGTTTATAGTGAACCAATATTCAGTACACTACCTGTCTCTTTAATCATCAGCGGTAATGTCTCTTTAATCATCAGCTGTAATGTCTACTGCGCTGTACAGTACTGTGAGAATTAAATTTAGACCCAGTTCACTAAACCTGATATAAGCAGATAATCCATGACCTTTTGGTTGACCTTTGACCTTTTTACTGTCTCTGAAATCTGACTCCCACAGACAGACGGTGAATGTGTTGTCAGCACTTCCTCTGCAGTGTCTGGACGTCCTGCTCTCGGCTCGTCTCTCCGAGGGATCGAAGGAATCGGGGGGCGTCAACATGGACTGTGTTCACTCGCTGCTACTGTTCATGGAGAAGAGACTGGACAGAGTGAGAAAGAGAGAGAGAGAGACAGAGAGACAGAGAGAGAGAGGGAGAGACAGAGAGAGAGAGGGAGAGACAGGGAGAGAGACGGAGAGAGAGAGAGAGCTGTAGTGGTTTTGATAAAAACTAACAAAATGAAACATTGGTAAAAGACAAACCTTTGGACCGTACTGTAGATTGACAGATTTTAAGAATCAGTGTTAGAAGATGTGAAATTTCTAAAAATCCTTGTTTTATTATATTTATTATACATTATTATATTATATTATATTTCAATTCAATTCAATTTTATTTGTATAGCGCTTTTAACAATGGACATTGTCACAAAGCAGCTTTACAGAAATAAATACATTTAAATTAAATTAAACCAAAATAAATTGTAAATGTGTAAATTTATCCATAATGAGCAAGTCAGAGGTGACGGTGGTGAAGGAAAAACTCCCTGATTTACCTTTTATTCATGTAAAACCCAGATATTTTCAACCATTAGGTCATAACTGTAACCTCTGAGTTATCTCTGTCCCTCAGAAATCTCATGTCTATAGTTTAGCAAGTGTGTGTGCTGACGTGTGTGTGTGTGTGTATTAAAGGGTCATAAGCTGAAGGAGAGACTGACTCCGGTGCTGAACCTCCTGACTGAGAGCTGTAGGGCTCACAGAGAAACACGACACTATCTCAGACAGCAGGTGCCAAAACTTTACGCATACCAAGCGCTTTACCTCACTGACTGTGTGTATGTTCTATACAGTTCCATATTAGTATCTACTGTATAGTATCTATACTGAGTATCTATATTGAGCACTTGTTTGCTTGTGTGGTGTTTTCATACACACTCATGTCATTAAATAAGAGAAAAGGCAAAAAAATATTTCTACACTTTGATCCCCATAAAAAAAAGTCCAGATTCCATCGATATGGAAATTGGAAAAGCTCCCTAACCCACATGCCCCGCCCCCTGTTCCCTTGTAAACAGGTTTTTTTTAGACTGCATTTGCATACTGGAACCTGATTGGCTCTTATATTTTATGATGCAGTAATGGCACATGTGCCTAGGGGTTTGATTAGTTCTGATTGGTTAATAATGCAATACAGCCACTACATCATTTGCATAAATCCAACACTAACACAAATTTTCCCATGTGATTAATTTTTAAAAGGAAAAATGCTACAGTAATCATTTTTATACACATTTTATAACATTGACATGAGTTGAGGTCTGAGTCGTCTGATCTTTCTGTGCTGTGATTGGTCAGATTCTGCCGCCGCTGAGGGACGTGGCGCTGAGGCCCGAGCAAGGGGACACGATCCGTAACAAACTGGTGAGACTGATGACGCACGTGGACACGGAGCTGAAACACTGCGCCGCTGAGCTGCTGTTTGTGCTCTGCAAAGAAAACGGTACAGAAACTCACACCTACAGTTAGAGCTTTAACGTCAGCCATCTTGAGTCATTTAGAAGGTCTAGCAGTGGAAAGATGAAATTTATAATCCAAAACAATTCCACTTATTAAACTACTCACAGCGTAGAAATTCTGTCCTGTTCCTACAGTCACACAGAACCGACGCCTCCCTTTATAAATATTTACGGGAAACATATATTTCTCATATTCATACTGCAACATACATCACATCCCCCTCATCTTAGGATAAGATAAGATGAGATGAGATGAAATAAGATGATGAGATGAGATAAGATAAGATAAGATAAGATAAGATAAGATAAGATAAGATAAGATAAGATAAGATGAGATGAGATGAGATGAAATAAGATGATGAGATGAGATGAGATGAGATAAGATAAGATAAGATAAGATAAGATAAGATAAGATAAGATAAGATGAGATGAGATGAAATAAGATGTACCATTATTGATCCCCCGTAGGGTAAATTCAAGTTGTCAAAACACCATAAGTGGGAGGAGCAACATCAAAGAAAAAAGAATTCCATAAATATCAGAAGTAGAATAAAATAAAAATAATATAGGATATAAATATAAATAATAATAGAAACAATAAAATAGATCAGTGTGTATGTATATAAATTTCATAGTGGAATTCAAAGCTATACATGATGAAACCTTGGAAATTTTGCAGAACCCAAACTGAGAAGCACAGCTTTAGCACTTCGTCATGGTCCGCTGGAGAACGTTCGGTTGTCCCTCTTGAATAATCATTACACCTTCCAACAGAAAGTTCTTCTATTTCCCTAGAAAAGGTTCCAAACTAAAAACCTTTTAGGAAGCTAGGAACGCTTGATAAAATAAAAATTCACTAGCGAACCCACCAGAAGCAAAAGATCCGGTCTGTGTTTGTCCAGTTTTGACCGGAGTTCCCATAAACTAGGACAAAAATTAGTATTAAACAACATGTAAGTCAAATGTATGATGACCTAGTTAGCTAGTTAATGCATTAATTCATTTATCTGGCTAATAAAAGTAGTTCTGAACCCGAGATCAGGTTGTTGATTGTTGATGTGTGTGACGGTGGGATTCTGTAGAGTACTGAGCTACAATCACCACATGAAGCTGTGAAATAAATAAATTAAATTACAGCATGTTACAAATAGGGAGCAGGTTTTTTTTCCTCTGGCTGATGGAATGGAACAGAGAAGGCCGTGAGTGTCATATCAGCAGACGACTGAGTCACTGAGTCCATCGATCAGTGACGAATAAAAATCTGACAAAAAAGTCTGCTACTGATTTACACGACAAAACAAATCAGCGCAGTCATGGCTCGGGTTCAGTGAGCAGTGTGGTAGAGGGGTGCCAATATTTTTCTACACACTCAGAAAGTGATTGGAGTGAGAGGTGGAAGTGATAAAATGGACACTGGGTGAGTGTCTCTCTGACTAATAACCGTGTGTGTGTGTGTGTGTGTGTGTGTCAGTGGGCCGGTTCGTGAAGTACACCGGTTATGGCAATGCAGCAGGTTTGCTAGCAGCCCGAGGTCTCCTGAGCGGTCGCAGCTCGACGCCTCAGTCTCGGTACTCCAGTGACTCGGACTCGGACACGGAGGAGTACCGACAGGCCAGAGACAGGATCAACCTGGTGACGGGTCGAGTGGAGGAGCCGCAGCCCGACCCCATGGAGGGGATGAGTGAGGAGGAGAAGGAGGCCGAAGCTGTGCGTCTCGTCGCCATGTTCAACAGACTCTCCAGGTGTGTGTGTGTGTGTGTGTGTGTGTGTGTTTGAGGCCTCGTCCACAGTATATGGATATTTTTGGAAGTGCAGTATTTCTTGGTCTGCCGTCTACACAAAAACGGTGCTCTGAAAATGAAGCTTTGCATAAAAATTCCCTCCAACGTGGAGAAATTTCAAAACTCACTTTCCACTGTTTTTATTCACATGGACAGGAAAATCTTTTGAAAACACTGACATCACATTAGACTTTGTTTGATTATTACACCTCGATCAGAGATGTACTCCTAATGAATCCACCGCTCCGGCGCTACAAACCGCACTGAGAACAACACGCTGTATTCCAGTGGAACCTTAAGCATTAGTTCATCATCATCATCATAATCATCATCATCATGAGTCCTCCTGGTTGTCCCACTCCAACAATAACAAAAATAACCAAGAAAATGTATATAACATTCCTGCACAGATGACTTAATTCACAGTTCCAGTTCCACTCCAGCAGAGGACCTCAGAGAGGAATCCATGGGAGAATTATGTCTTACAGATGAGTTCTGCACCCAGACCTTTCTCCACCATTTGGCCGTGTTTGTGTTTTTCCTCATTTCTTCTTCTCTATCGCTCAGTGCGCAGCTCAGCGTTATTACTGAGGCATTTGACGCAATAGTTTATGAAGTAACATCGATACCTTCTGGGCTGGCGTGCTCAAGTGAGCGTTATTAAATCATTTTTGCATTTTCGTGTGGAAGGAATGTTTCTGTTCTTGTGAACAGAAATTTTTCTGAAATATGTAAATGTAAAAATTACATTTTTAAAAATATCTGTGCATGTGTGGGCGGAGCCTGTGTGTAGGTTACATTTCCGATTATTCCTTTAAAAAAAAAAAAATCTCTTAAAGGTGACATGAGGAACTTTTAAAGCAGCTGTAAGCATCAAACAAAATCTTTTCAGCTGTAGTTCAGGTTTGCGAGTCTCCCAAAGTCTCAAACTCCACCTCTTTTACTCTGAGACCTCCCCCTGTCTGTGATTGGATCAAATACCACATGGTTGCTTCCATCACTGCACAGAGGGGCAGCTTCTCAATTTTCAGTTCCTTGCTGCAGCAGCAGCATGAACACATTTTAAAAAAAAACTCACGGAGCCAGAATGTGATTACTGCATCTGTACGACACGCACAGAAGAGATGTTACAGATGTTCACATGTGCGTAAATTCAACTCTGTTGATACAGTTATCTATTAACTAGCACTGCGTAATGCTCAGATCACACCCCTCCTGCCCCTTAGGAGGAAGCACTAATATACTGAAAAGGTTCAACAGATAACTTTAACTCATTTCCTCCAAAATCGCTGACTGCACCTTTAACTCTGTGTGTGTTTGAGTTTAAGCATTCCTCATTCCTTTCCTTTACCTGTTCCTTCTCTGTGTGTGTTTCTCAGGGATAAGATCATTCAGCCGATGTCGGTGATGCCGGATGGCCGACTGGCGCCTCTCTGTGGCCGCATGAGAAACAGCACCCTGGAAGAGGAGGAAGAGGAGGAGGAGGAGGAGGAGGAAGAAGCAGACTGTGAAGAAGAAGTGGATTAGGTTGCGATCCTCAGCCCTGAACCTCCAGAATTCAGTTCCAGCTCTGATCCAACCGCTAATGTAGTGGACTGAAAGTGGATTCTGTAGGGAGGTAGATCTGCAGGTACAGGGTTGTTAATCAGTGGTGTAGATGGAGAGCAAAATGAAGGGATCACAAAAGGATAGAGAGAAAAAAGAGAAAGAGAAAAGAGACAGTCTGAGATACAGTGCAGAGAAGGGAAAAGAGATGAGGAATGATTACTATTATTAAATGTACATAAAAGCACGGACCATGGCAGTTCTGTAAACAGGAAAGTGTGTGTGTGTGTGTGTGTGTGTGTGTGTGTGTGTGTGTGTATGTTATGCCTATGTGTCTGTGCAGTCATACTTTAGCAGCATCCCTGCAGGAAAATCTGTAATAATTTTGAAGAGAGTGAGAGTTACAGTGTGTGCGAGAGAGAGAGAGAGAGAGACAAAGAAAGACAGCCATCATCGCAGACAGAAAAATGCTAGCAAGGTTGCCATGACTGCGTTGCCATGGTAACTACAGGAATATGTAGTTCTCCAGATTTGAGAGATCTCTCTCTCTCTCTCTCTCTCTCTCTCTCTCTCTCTCTCTCTCTCTCTCTCTCTCTCTCTCTCTCTCTCTCTCTCTCCTCCTTTCCCAAGTGTGGAGTGTTTACCTCGGATGAGAACTGCTGAGGTTCAAATCTAATGCTGTGTGAGCTGTAATGAAAGAATATTAGCAGCTAAATAAAAAAACATTTCATTTCCTGTACTCTCAGAGAGGCGTTTTCATTTGCAGCACGATTCACCCCCACACTTTTATTCAAAAAGCCGTGCAATGGTGGAATTACAGCATGCAGAGGGACCATTAACCACATCAGCACAGTTTAATGTGTGGCTTTCAATCCTCTCTGTCTCACTCACTGCTTTTCTCCTTTTTGTTCCCCAACCTGAAAGCCAGAGAGGCTGAGAGCTGAGGAAGGGGAGGAAGCCAGGACCAGACAGGCGACAGCTTGTGAGTCAGCAATCACAAAATAGCAAGACAACAGGCGCGTGATTATACGCTGTAATGATATTATAAATGTTAAAGTTACAATCTCAGTTTAAATGCACCACATGAAGAATTTTAAAACAAAGGGAAAAACTGAGAAAACTATTTATACATTGTTCTGATAAACTACTAAAGGTTAAAACTGGCTCGAGGTATATTAAAGGTGTAGTCAGTGATTTTAGCGGTACTGTTTCCTCTAAAGCCACGCCCCCAAAACGCTACACCATGGCCGCTTTCACACCTATTGGTCCGTTTAGTCCAATCAGAGAGAAATTCTTTCTTGGTTTCAAACGTCACATATTTAAACAAACAAAAAACGTTGTTTGAGGAGCGTGTAGGGCGGAAAACATCCTTGCAAGACTCATTTCATTTAAAAAAAAAAACGAAAGAAATCTAAATAAACCTTTACTGAGTGGACAGAAAAATCCCCTGATCACAGAGAACACGTAGCCAGTAATAAATAATTGATTCTATAATTATATCACTAACTCGTTTAAATCATTTTGTGTTTCGCATCCAGAGTTTTCTTTCTTTCGTCGGTCCAAATCTCCAGAACACACGGCACGACTGCAGCTCTGTCCTGTGTCTCAGTTTATCAGCTGACATCTACAGAAAAAAACACAAAACCCAAAACACACAGCGTGTCTGATTCACTTCCTGCAGTGAGTCGATTCAGAGTCGAATCGCTTCCTCGCTAGAGTTCATTCAGAAGCGGAACGAGACCTCTCTCTCTCTCTCTCTCTCTCTCGCTCTCTCTCTCTCTCAGACCCGAGCGTGATGGACCGAGTGTGTTCTCACCTGCCTAAAGAACCGCACCGAGGAGGAGAACACACCAGGGTTCCGTCCAAACTCACTAAACTCACTGTGTATGAGAAAGCGTCCTGTAACACTCAAATGCTGGTGCAAAAGGCGGAGCTTTCTGAGTCAACATGCAGCATGATTGACAGGCGAGTAGATCCGTCTCCTTGTCCTGCTGTTGGTGGTCCATCATTATTTATTTTTTATCTCCTGTGTATTTTATCAAAACTGTCTGGAGAAAAAACACTGACTGCACCTTTAATGAGTGTTTTGTTTTTTTAAAGAATATTTCTAGCATTTTCCCAAAACAGACTAAACCCTTTACTGCTGAAGCGTTACACAGAGTTTAACGTCGTCCGCTTCAGAAACGTGAAGTTGTAGAAACCACAACGAGATTAAAGTTAAAGTGAATTTATCACACATTTCCACCTGGACAATGAAAAGAGTCGTTTCTGATTCTTCCACCATTTTCATCGCTTGAACCTTTTTTTTTTCCTTCTGATTTTATTTGCGGTCGTCAAATACAGGAGCGCTCATTGTCAGATGAGACTGAAGCAACTGTACAATATTTACAGAGAAATAAAACAAAAAAGCTCCAAAATAATAATAATAATAATAATAATAATAATTATGATCATAAGAATAATCATCATAGCAAACGACCAACAGATTAAAAAAAAAAAACACACATTTTCACATTTAAAAAATGTTACATCCCTCTGCACCATCACGCTTTCTTTGAGAAAACGAACAGATATTTATCAGTTTTATCCGTTTTTTTCCCTTTTTTTCTTTTGAAGAACAAACAGAAAGAAACACGTTTTTAACTTTAAATACATTTTTGTCTTTGTTCTTTTTTTCTGAGAAAAAAATGACATCACACACAGCTTTAGACTCTCCCTTTAAGTCCGACCCCCTTTTTTTTTTTTTTTAACTTGAGTTCTTTCAGAGGCAGGAAGAGCAGGGAATTATGGGTAGGCCATGTCATGTACATCCTAATAAAACATGAATATTATTATTCAAAATAATAACAGCAAACGGCCCCAGCTTTAGGCTTTTTAAGGAGTGGACTTACAAATGTCCTTGTAGAAATAATACAAATCATAAATGTCAATAATAATAATAATAATAATAATAATAATAATACATATTTATATATTTAAGAAGAGTGTGCATGGAACGTAGCGTTTGTTCGAGGCTCTAACCCTGTTCCCCTGGGCACTGTCTCTACCCTTCTTCACACCTTCACACATTCTCTCTTTTCTCTTTTCTTTCTGCCTTCTGTTTTTCACAAAATACAAGAAACGAAAAGTGTCACAAAAAAAAAAAAAAAACATCTTCAAGTGACGATGCAGCAGCCCAGAACATGGCTCGCTCCTTCTACAGGACTGTGTCAGGAACTCGGTACATTCGAACTTCCTGCTGCTCGGAGGTCTGTAACGCTTCAGTAACGGTTCTCGCTCCTCTCCGCCGTTGTGAGTGCGTTCTGACCTTTGACCTTTGACCTTTAAGGCTTGTTGCTAAGAGTCAGCAGTTCGATGAAGGAATTGAAGAGGGTCTCCAGCCAGCTCTGGTTGGCCATACACTGCTGAACCACCTCCTCCTGCCCGGGATCGTCCGCCGCCTGCTCGATACTGTCCGTCTGAAACGAGGAGACGAGACTAAGTCAGTTTAGTTTTATTTGTATAGCGCTTTTAACAATGGAGCAGCTTTACAGAGATATATAAATTTTACATTTATAAATTTATCCCTAATGAGGAAGCCAGAGGTGACGGTGGTGAGGAAAAACTCCCTGAGACGATATGAGGAAGAGAGGAACCAGACTCAAAAGGGAACCCATCCTCACCTGGATAGTGCGATTATAAATCACTCCCTTCTGTAACTGTGTACTATAAGGACAAATAGTGCAGTCGTGCAACCAGGAACTTATGAGTCATTTCTGAATTCATTATAGTTTTAACTTAAAGTCTAATAACTGAAGTTATTAACTCTTCAATGATAGAGATTTGAGTGTAAACTGTTCTTAGCAACTGCAGTCCTAAAGCTGTCCAAGGAAGAACAAGCACAGCCATCTTTATGGTTTCTACAAAGAGAAATGTTTAATGCAAAAGAAAGTCCTATAAATCATCAATCTGTGCTTCTATCTGCGCAATTGTTGAACATTCTTTTCCAAGATGAAGGCATCATAAATGCAAGCCAAACATCATTTACTCACAAAATCCACTGTCAATATTATATTTTTCAATATAAACACATTTAATGTACATTTCAATCATTTAGAGAACCCAGAGGCAGTGATTAGTGATGGGAATTCCACCTCTTTTAAAGAGTCAGTGCAATAAGAGTCGACTCTTTTGGCTCCCAAATGACTCCTTGCCATTTTTCTCTCCAAAAGCTGGACAAAGTCATTGCTCTTTGACCATCCATCACTTAAAGTGTTCAATACAATCGCCCTGATTAACAACATTATCCTTTGCATCGTCTGTCTTTTATAAAAGACACACACACACACACACACACATCAAACAGATTCTCACTAGAACTGTCTCTAAGTTGTTATTCTGTTCAAACAAATCAGATGACTAACATTCAGTGGATGTACTTTTGTCACACTTGTGCTGTGTGTGAGTAATATTAGTAGCATTACAGATTCCAATCGAACATGGCGAAGTTTTCCTCATAAATGTCAAAGCAGCGATTACGGTTCTTCATAAAGGTGAGTTGGTTCTCTAAAAGAGTCGACTCATTAAAGAATGACACATCGCTAGTGTAGTGACCGAGTGAAAGGCAAATTAAATATATGTGCTTCTTATTTCCTTTCCTTGTTTCTTCACTCCTCCCTCCATGAAAGCAGAGAAAAACATATTTACCAACTTCACCACTTTAAAGAGACTTTAGTGAGTTTATTTTTTGTTGACGTCAGTAGTTTCTGTACTAACTATATGATAGTGCTGCATTTACACAACACTGATTACACACAGACTTCCCTATTATTAAAACATTATTGCACGTGTAGCTTCATCGCACGCTTAAACGTTAAACCTAAAACATTTTCTCACCTGACTTCCCCAGGTGTAAAGCAAGCCGTGATAATTAATCAGCTTTCAGGCAGGGATTTTACTTGTACCCAGTGTTTTTTTTTCTTTTTTTTTCAATTTTGTATTTGTGGTTCTTATTATTATATCTTTTTTTCAGGAATGATAGAGAATTTACACACGCTACCAAAAAATACACCTACAGAGGAAGCACCTGTGTGTCTTCTCTCTAGATCCCTCCTCTCTCTTCTCTCTCTCTTCCTGAGTCCTCCGGCTGCATTTTAAAAATCGGTGGACTTCGATTGATTTCTGGGTTTCAGGCTCACACGAGTTCTCGGAAGCACCCGTTGTTTTACTTCCACATTTAGAACATGTACAGTCATAAACAATAACTCACCAAACACAAATTCACCTTAAAAGAAAGCATTCCTGTCATCCTCATTTTTCACAGACTTTCTCCCTATTTTTTTCGTGGCCTTTCCCTCCCATCAGTCAGCTCTCCCCGTCACACAAGAGCTACCAATCCGGGAGGGTGAAGGCTAACACTTTCTTCTTCCAAGACACATGAAGCCAACCACATCTTATCAAACTGCTGCTCCTGCTGCATCACAGGGAGGCGTAACACACTCAGAGGAAAGCACTATCCGCCCTCTTCTGCATACATGAGCTCACGTGATCACATGACCGTGATTGGCTGGTGTCTAGATTTGACTTCACGATCTCCGGGACAATTTAGTCACAGACAATTCCACGTTCTATCAGTCGAGGTTGAGGTTGAGGAGTCACACGTGCTTCCTCTGACACGAGAAGCCTTCACACTGTCAGAGAAGACTCTATCTGACCCTGCTCTGTACACATGAGCTAACAGACGACCCTGATTAGCTCCTGCGTCTCTGATTGACAGGAGGACAGAAGCCGTCTCTCACACACTCGGAGAGAGCACTCTCAGGTTTTTAAACTTCCAACAATAAACACCAAACTCCTGATCTCCAGACGACAAGGCAGAATCTTACACCATCTCTGAAATACACACTGTTCCCTACAGAGGAAAATCAGAAACGCTACACAGACGAGTGATTCGACCATCGGGACGCCATCTGTGTGTCACTGATATTACAATTACAAATCTGTGTATAAAGTAAAGAGAACAGACATTTTACACACGAACACATGCATAAACCTCTCTACTGATCTACCAACTCATCCCAGTATAACTATACTTTACCTTCGAATATATATATATATATATATATATATATATATATATATATAATATAATAATATAATATAATATATATATAATCAATAAAATACTTCAGAAACCTGATTTTTTTTACATTAATTTAACCACTTAATGAAATGTTTACATTTTATTTCACTCACTCAACACATTCACTAGTGCTGTAGTCAAGTCCAAGACTACAACTAGCCGAGATCAAGTCAAGACCGAATCTTAAGTCATACTTTGTGCATGTGAAAAGAAAAGACAACACAATCATCATTTTTATAAACTCTCAGCCGAGATCAAGACCATATTTAATGAGACCAGTGTCCAAGACAGAGACAAGTCCAAGTACAAAAAAGAAACTGCCTCAAGACCGGTCTCGAGTCCTAGAACCCTACGATTCACCGTATGAAGTATTTAGACCATTCCACAAGTCATAGGTTTAATTTGCATCATCCAAATTTCTGAATTTCCCATGATTCTCAGAGGAAGAAAAGGAAGTTCTCTCTCTCATTTTCTTTATGAAGGTATTGTGATACTGACTGCCAAGGACACATGCAACACTATTACTCAAATTATAGACCGAAAGTAAATTATTAATAAACAAAAAACACATTTTAAATAAAATAAACAGAAAGTCAGTGAACCACATTTTGTGTTTTTGCTAATTCTACGCTAAAAAGTCAACGTTACACATTTAAGAACAAAATGCAACCAAGAAATCTTGTAAAAATGAGACATTAGCAAGAGGGAATGTTGCTGATGTGATTCCTCAATGAATCAGTGCAAATTACTGATGAGTCATTTGAAAATGAGTCGACTCCTTGATTCAGCGCTTTTAGGTGAACGCTGAGAATCGACTCACACACATGAGCCTTTTCCCCCCAGATGCAGATAATCCCGTTAATCAGAAGGCTTCCCTGGAAACATCAGAGCTGCTCATTAGTGTGAATGGTGAATCGACTCAGCTGTGTGAAAGAATCAACATGACGGAAGATCCGCTGCACTACTGTAATGTTATTTTGTTAATTAGAAGGTAGAGTAAGATTGTAAGAGTAAGAAAAGAACAATGAAAGGTCAAAATATCATAAAATTGATCCGGTTTAGAAAAAGACATGTCAGTGAGTCGTTTGGGAACCAAAAGAGTCGACTTTTATTGGTGAGCTGAGCCAACTGATTGGATTCAGTGAGAATGAGTGTGTGAATCAAACCAAACAACACAGGGCGCATCATGTGTACGACTGTACATATCGTATTGCATTATGGGACCAAGAGAGTCCACTATGCTTTCGGACATCACTACTACAATGCAATTCGGACACAGCGTTAGACAGTACAGTATTACGCTTCTCCACAGCACATGCGAATAAATGCGATGTTTCCTGTACCTCCTTCTTGCAGTGCAGAAAGGTGTGATATTTATAATGATGGAGCGAGTGGTACAGGCTGTAGATCCGACACATCTCAGTCGACAGCTTCAGATCCTGAGGGACAGAAAGAGGAATAAAATGAACAGAACTCTGGGGATTGCTCGTTTGGTGGCACTGTGTGTTTATCAGTTCCCTAGAGTTTGCACTGACACTTCTCACATTAACGCTCTTATACAGGATGCTTCCCTTCTTGTAAAAACTTTCCCCAGACACAGGAAATTGGTTCGTTTTGTAGTGCATCACCCTCTCCCACACAGTTTTATCTTATCAATGACAAAAGAGATGTTATCTTTTCTATACTACAGCACCAGCACTCTTAAAAATATCCATCGTGTTGTAATGAGCTGCAACATCACAGCACTCAGCAGTGTAAAGCTAAAGTTTCTTAGGTTTTATTACAGTTTAATTAATTATTTTACCCTTTAATAAGTGACACACGGCACCAAGACGTTAGGAGAAGATCCTTTAAGTCCTGTAAGTTGGATCGGAGTTGTTGTTCCAGCACATCCCCCAGATGCTTGATCAGATTGGGATCTGTTGAAATTGAAGTCAACACCTTGAACTCTTTGTCATGTTCCTCAAACCGTTCCTGAACAGTTTCTGCAGTGTGGCAGGGAGCATCA
>CM075015.1:273561-298673 GCA_037576675.1 Pangasius sanitwongsei | reverse complement strand
ACTCTGACCGGTCTGCAGCTACGCAGCTCCACACGCAGCAAACTGCACTGTGTGTTCTGACTCCTTTCTATCAGAGCTGTATCAGAGATGCTAACTTTTTCAGCAGTTTGTGCTACAGGAGCTCTTCTGTGGGATCGGACCAGACAGGATGACGCCCACCACCCTCATGCACTGATGATCCTTGGGAGCCCAACACCCTGTCACTGATCTGTAGTTTGTGCCTGCTTGGACCACTGTCAGTAAGTTCTCACCACTGCTGACTGGAAGCACCCCAAATAATAATTTGGCCCTTGTCAAAGTCTTGCTCAAGTCTTCACACCTGCCCATTTCTCCTGCATCCAACACGTCGACTACGAGAACTGACTGTTCACTTACAGACTAACATGTTCCACACCTTGACATGCACCACTGTTATGAGATAATCAGTGTTATTCATCATGGGTCCAACTCCAACTCGCTGGCTCAATCTGATCTCAGGTCAGTCAACATTCAGTATGGACAGACACTCAACACTGTGTCATAGTCAGCGCCACCATCTCAAAGTTTTTGTTTAGCAGCTGCTCTAAAAATTGTCTGTTTATTTTCCTGACTTGACTGTGTGGTGTTTATCTGGTTTTGGTGTTGATCTAGTTTTTTTAGTGTTTACCTGTTGCTTGGGCAGACTCTTTTTTACACGGTTGAGAGTTTTGCGGTTATATCCCTCTCCGCCGAGCCGCACTTTCACCATGCCAGACTCCAGAGCATCAGCACTCATCTGAGGATACATGTGCAAAGCTTCCTGTATAACACACACACCCACACACACACAGGAAGATTAATTGGAGATAAAAAAAAAAGAGCAGCTATATCTTTTTCTAATCCTGAGTTGGAGAAAGTGGTACCTGGTGCTGAGTGTTCATGTTCACTCTCCTCAGCAATCTGCGCTTCTGTTCGTTCAGGATGCTGTCGATCTTCCTCATGGGTGGGAGATAAAGCTCGTCTAGAGACACGAGGGAGGACATCTGAATATTTACAGTACACGATTTTGGGAGAGCATTCCGTTCTTCGGTAATATTTCTCGCTATCACTTCGCTATGATTTCATTACATTTATATCTAATCTAAGTTTCTGACTCATGTGGGATCTGTGTGTGCTCATGAACACATACTAATGAAGCAAGCCCATGCATCCATCCACAGAGCCATACATGGAGTCCTAGATGTTCATCCACATCTCTTTCCTCACTTTATCCTGAGCCCCGCCCTCTAATCCCTCACATCATCATCATCGTCATCAGTTCCTCTATTCCCCGAATTCGTCCTCACCACTGGTGTCCTCCAGCGCCTGGATCATGTCTGGGTCGAGCGCCGTGCTCACCAACATCTCCACATAGCTGCGGAACATCTCCCTCATCGCTCGACTGTTTATCACGCTGCGCACGGAGCCTGAGACGGTTCAACACACACACACACAAACACACATCGTTATGATTAAACACACATTCGTATACCGTGTGATAATTCAGCCAAAAAGTAAAAATGCCCACAACGTCATCTCCAGCCCACATTTACACAATCTGCTGGAACATCTTTGGTGTCTGAGGTGTGCGTCTTTACTTTTGCACTGGAGCTACAAAGGTAATGTAGCTAACAATTAATGGAAGCAGATAGCCACCAGTTTAGCACGGTGCAGTGAATGTGTGTGTGACTCCTCCCACAGTGGCGTCTCCTCACTCAGCTTTGTGGAGATGTTTGGTGCTTCAAACAGACTCGCTGATGTGCTGAGGAAGGAGTTCGGTGTCACTCGGCACCAGTATCAGATTCAGGTAGGGGGTGTGGCTTAAAGATGTCCAAAGTTTGAAGGTGGACATCAAGGGTGCAACTGAAGAGCATCTGAGATATTGTCAGGAGATAAGAGATTTGAGTTCCATCCATGGCCAGGAGTCCAAGAGAATGTAACTGTCAGTGCTCTCTGGGTGGGAGGGACACTGTTACACTCTCCCCTGTCAATCATAGAGACGCTGACCAATCAGAGCGTCCGTCAGCTCAGGTATGTGGAAGAGGGCAGTAGTTTGGGAAGATGTGGTTGGCTGGCCTCATGTGTCTCAGATGAAGCACGTGCTAGCCTAGCGTAGTTAGAGTGAGCTAGTGGGTGGAAATTTGCAGGAGATCAAATTAGGGAGAAAAATGAGGAATAATACAGAAAAAGAAGTGATTTGACGTTGTTGGTGTTGACGTGACGATTTGGACGTGCGGACTGCAAAATGCTAAACTGGAGCTTATACACTTGGATCATTAGTTAGCGCCATTAGCACTGCAGCTTCACTTCAGCCACCAAAGATGCCTTTGATTTTATTACATACATATGCGTACATACATCAGCAACCACACACACACACATAACTACTTACACACACATACACAACTATACACAACTATACACACACACATACATAACTACTTACATACACAACTATACACACACACACACTCACACATATACACAACTATACACACACACTCACACTCACACACATACACAACTATACACACTCATACACACACACACTCACACACATACACAACTAAACACATTCACACACACATACACAACTATACAAATTCACACACAACTATACACATTCACACTCACATACACAACTATACACACACACACATACACAACTATACACATTCACACACATACACAACTATACACATTCGCACTCACAACTATACACACACACACACTCATACACAACTATATACACACTTACACATACACAACTATACACACACAAACACAATTATACACATTCACACACACACACACAACTATATACACACTTACACATACACAACTATACACACACAAACACAATTATACACATTCACACACACACAACTATATACACACACACACACACACCTTCATCCTCGCTGGCAGAGGGGGAGGAGTCTGACTCGGAGGAGGGAACTTCCTTCAGCCACTTCTTCCTCTTTTTGGGTGGAGGCTCCGCCTTCACTTTTACAGTCCTGCTCCTAGCCTTCTCCGCTCTCTTCTCTCCTCCTGCTCCTCCTCTCTTCTCCTCCCTCACTCTCCCTCGCTCCGCTCCACCTCTCCTCTCTAACTTTTCCTGATTTTGTCTCTCTTGGAGCTTCTTTTCCTTTTCTCTCTCCTTCTCTTGCTCTCTCTCCTTTTCTTTTTCCTCTCTCTCCTTTTCTCGTTGTTTCTCTCTCTCCCTCTCTTTCTCCTTCTGTCTCTCTTTTTCACGTTCTCTTTCTCTTTGTTTCTCTCGCTCTCTCTCCTTTTCCTTCTCTTTCTCTTGTTGTTTCTCTCTTTCCCTTGCTCTCTCTTTCTCTCGTTCCTTCTCTCTTTGCTTCTCTCTTTCCTTCTCCCTCTGTTTCTCTCTATCCCTCTCCTCCCTCTCTCGCTCTCGTTCCATTTCTCGTTCTTTCTCTTTTTCTTGTTTTTCTTTTTCCCGCTGTTCTGCCTCTTTCTCTCTCTCTTTCTCCCTCTCCCTCTCTCTTCTCTCTCTCTCCTTCACCCTCTCCCTCTCTCTTTGTTCATGCTGCTCTCTCTCTCGTTGTCTCTCTCTCTCTCTGGCTTTTTCTCTCTCCTCTCGTTCCACGCGGGGCGGAGTTTGACTGCGGATGGTGGGTGGCGGCTTAGCAAGTGATTGGCGCCTGGTCAGAGATAAAAGAAACACGATGACTGTGATATAAACATAACTATATGAAAATGGGGGCGTGTCATTACATGCAACCCATATATAGACGTAAGAGAGACCATGAGTAGGCGTGACCTAAAGCCAAATATGGGGATGTGGGCGTGTCCGAGTTAATATCTGGAAATATATTCAAGGATAATACAAGTCCTTGGCATTCTTGTGTCATTGTTAAATGAGTGTGCATTTACGTAGCTAGCTAGCTAGCTAACATGAGATAACATGACAGAATTTCTGAGAGGATTTTTATAAATGTTCATAAGTGTTCTGAATCTTCGTTGCTAACACTAGCTAGCTGGCTAACATGAAGTAACCTGACAGGATTTTTTTTAGTTATATTGATAAATATTCATATTTTCACAGCTAATGCTTTAATGTATAACATGACATGATTTTCTGAGATAATTTAAGATAATTTAATAAATACTCAATGTTTTAACTGCTAATGCTAGCTATCTGGCCCACATGAGGTGACCTGACAGGATTTTTTTAATTTATATTCATAAATATAACATTTGTATAAATAAATCAACATTTGAATAAATGCTCATGATTGAACTGCCAGTGCTTTCACAGCTAACTTGAGATAACCTGAGAACAATGTTCAATAACTTCAATGCTAATGCTAGTCAGCTAAATGAGCTAACCTGAAAATTATGTTCATAAATGTCCTGAATGTTTACTGCTAATGCTAGCTACCTGGCTAGCATGAAGTAACCTGACAGGATTTTGACAGAACTATTATGTTCATAAATGTTCTGAATCTTCACTACTAACTAGCCAGTAAGCTAACATAATATAATCTGACAAGATTTTTGAGTTATGTTCATAAATGTTCATAATCTTCACTACTAATGCTTTCAAGGCTAACATGAGCTAATCTGGCCAGATTTCTGAGAGACTTTTAAGTTGTGTTCGTAAATGTTCAGTAAATTCACTGTTACCTGCTAGCTGGCTAAAATGAGGTAACCTGAATGTTCAATATTTTCACTGCTAACACTAGCTAGTTGGCTAACATGAGGTAAGAGGTAAGACGACCCTTTTGTGTTTATAAATGTTCTGAATCTTCAATACTAACACTAGACATTAAGCTAACATGAGGTAAACTACTACCAGCTAGCTGGCTAACCTGAGATAAACTGGCATAATTTCCAAGAAGATTTTAGGTTATGATCATAAATATTCTGAATGTTTACTGCTTAATACTAGCTAGCTGGCTAACATGACATAACCTGACAGGACTTTGAGAGAATTTTTATGTTCATAAATTGATGATATTCATGATAAACTTTAGCCAGTAAGCTAGCATGACAAAACCTGACAGGATTTTGAGTTATATTCAGAAATGTTCATAATCTTTACTCCTAATGCTTTCATGCTAACTTTACTGGATTTTTTTTTTTTTTTAGGTATATATTCATAAATGTTTAACATTTTCAATGCTAGCACTAGCTAGCTGGCTAACATGAGGTAACCTGACAGGATTTTCTGAGAGGATGTCCTATTACTTTCTGAAGGTCGTGTTTATATTTGGGTTTATAATTCTCTACCTGAGCACAATGCCGGCTCTGTGCCAAGGTTTCCGAGAACATACTCTCACGTAATCCTTCTTGTTCACATTCTCCAGGAACTTAACATACAGACGTTGGTATCTCATCTTCGCGTCTCCGAAGTAGCCCAGATACTGCAGGTGAGTAGAGAGGAAAATATTTTATTAGTCAATTTAGAGCTGGCAGAAAGCAGAGACCGAGGAGCGAACAGAAGATAAGAAGCTCTCAGATCGATGGAGGAGGTCATTAAGGAGGAACAACTCACGTTGCTGGTGGCACAGAACTGCCGCTGGCCATCTTTAATCTCAGGTGCGAATTTCTGCAGCAGAGCTTTCTGCACTCTCCAAATCGGAGGAGGCTCTCGTCCTGTCTGCAGAGCCAGCTAGAGGACGAGAGGAGAGAGAGATGAATAAGAGAGAGGGAGAGAAAGAGAGATAGAGAAGCAGTGTTAGAGTTACAGAGGAAGAGAGGGAGGAAAAAGAAGTTAAACAGGGAGATTGTGAGAGAGTTGGAAAGGTGGGAGAGAGAGAAAGAAGGGAAAACATGCAGAGAAAGAAACAGGAAAATATATACAGAGAGAAAAGGAGATGAGAGAGATAGAGTAAGATGAAGGGATAAGAGAGAGGTAAGAAGAGAGAAGAAGGATAGGAGCGGAGAGAGAAGAATGATGGGAGAAAGAGCGAGAGAATGTGGGATAGAATGGGAGAAAGCGAGATAAACAGGTGAGGGGAGAGAAAAAGAGATAGCGAGGTAAAACGGAGAAAGTGAGAGAGGAAGAAAGAATAGAAAGATGGAAAGAGAGTGAGTAAGAGACAAAGCACAAGAAAAAGAAGGGAAAAGATAAAGAGAAATAAATTAAGAAGTATCAAAAGAGAATAGAGAAAGAAATAGAATAAGATGGAGGGATAGAGTAAGAGCGAGGATAGAAAAGATAAAAGAAAAAGAGCAGAGAGAAGAATAAAGAGAGAAACAATTGAGAAAGAGTAGAATAAGGGAGAAACAAAGAAAGCACAGAAAGAGGGAAAGAGGCAGAGTCAGAAGAAGGGAAAATATGCAGAGAAAGAAAGAAGCAGAGAAAGAGAATATAGGAAGAAATAGAGGAAAAAGAGAAAGAGAGAGATGGGGGAGAGGGATAGAGAGCGAGAGTAAGATGGAGGGATAAAGTAAAAGAAAGGTAAGGAAAGAGATAATAAAGAGATGAGAAAGAGGGAGAGAGAAAGAAAGGAGATTAAAGAGTGAGAGATGGTGGGAGAGTGAGAGAGAGAGAGACGGGGGGAGGAGGGAGGGAAGGAGAAGAAGTGAGGGAAGATAGGAGGTCAAGTACAGCCCATTACAAGCACACAATGTCACACGCTCGGCTAATTTAAATCCCCAGCAGTAATGGATGCTGACGGCTACAGATGTTAACAGATGTTGATGCATGTTTACCTTGAGCGTGCCGATGTCCTCCGTGCGCACCACAAACTCGTCCCTCTCTCTGAAAATGCCCTCGCCGCCGCTCTCGCTGTCCTCCTCCTCGCTCTCTCCGGCGATGGCCGCGTTGTCCTGCTTCTTAGCCAGGTGGAGGGAGGTGATCTGAGGGGTGGGGGCGTCCTCGGGGGTTGGGGGCGAGGGAGGCGAAGGGTGGGGTAACTCCATGGGGAGAGGAGGGGAGGAGGACGGCGGAGGAGTGGCAGATGGAGGAAGTGTGGGAGGAGGAGGAGACGGGGAGGGGAGAGCCGGAGGAGAAGGGCTAGGAGGGAGAGACTGATGGAGGAGCAGAGCCGCCTGAGGCTGAGGCTGAGGTGGAAGTTGTGGTTGCGGTTGCGGTTGTGGTTGTGATTGCGGTTGTGGTTGCGGGCTGTCCTCCTCCGGAGCAGGAAGAGGCGAGGGAATAGACAGAAGAGGAGGAGGAAGAGGTGATGGAGATGAGGAGCTGGGAGGAGAGGGAGAAAGAGATGGAGGAGAGGGTGGTGCAGGAGCAAGAGGAGGCTCAGATGAAGAATCTGGATAAAGAGGAGATGAATTACAAATATAGCAGAAGGTTAACAGGGACCTGCCTGGATATAGTCATAGTGCTTATAAACTATTATAAGCTCTTATATTATACACAGTTAATTCTCTATAACGGCACGGCTCTGACAGCAGTCACATACGTTATCGTTTCTATAGCAACAGATCATTCATAGGCACTTGACTATATACAATACGGACACTCCACATAACTTAAGACTAATGTTAAATATATAATTTAAAAACTGTTGTTATTTAGCAAAAAAAAAACATATAATTGTTGATATGGTGAAGTTTTATTTAACATTTATGGAAGGAGTCTCCAGTGTCGGTGCTTTGTAACAGTCTGAGGTAAAGTAGTAACTTGAGGTTTTCAGACAGGGGATAGTTTAATTATTAATGTGCAATTACTGAAATAGATGCTGATTATTTTCCCCTCATCCTGCTCTTCCATTCCACCAATCGGTAACCGAAATATAATTCAATTTCTTGTAACCCGACATATGCAACATGTTGGAAACTATTTCAACCACATCAAGCTGCTAAAAATGTTCACCTTTTTATTAGGAACTTCATTCATTTGTTTTCAGTCACTCACACGTCTGTTACACCAGCAGGACTAAGACACAATTTACACCTGGTCATTTCATATGTCTTGTACATGGATTGTACCCTGATAGATGAATGAACGGACTGATATGTACAGTATTGTGAATTGATTCATCGAAAACAATGTCCATTTGAACTTCACTAATGTTTTAAAAGCAAAACTTTGGCCTTCACACAGCATGTGTGTCACCTATAGGGAGGTTTTTTTGGTTGTTAAATGTGGCTTGGAGAGGCAGATGTGTTTACACTTGTATAACACGAGGCTAAAATGCATCTCAGACCTCCTAAAATGATTTGAGATATTTTATATTTAAATCTGTTTCAAATGTTTCAGGTGTAAAAAGTCACTCGCCAGGAAAAGTGAGTGTGAACCAGCCTAAAAAAATACTTTTCAGTTTGTGTATGTATAAGAATGCTCTCATCTCATTTTCAGCATTTATAAATCCTGAATTAAATGTCACTTTTAATGTAAGAACAGATCCATGGACATTAAGATGAAATCTGACATATGAATATGAATATTTGAAGACACTGGACTCAACTAAATGAATAACAAATAATGTTAGAAACAATATTTTCCTTTTGTGAAAAAGCCAATTTTGTAAAAATGGCAGATTTTTACTGTAACATCGGCTTATGTTTAGAATTTTACCCATACTATATCATGTTTAGGTGGGCCTTTATGATTCCCATTTGCACACATGTGCTGATAAACCAAGCTTTGAATTACAGCTCTAGACTTGAACCCACAAACTGTTCAGACGTATACAATCACAAACAGCACAAATCCAAAACATCTTTACTGACCATCAACTGTGGGAGCATCGACGACATGGAACTCTCTCTCCTCAGCATCCTCTTCTTTCTCCATGTCCTCTCCTCTACTCTGCACTATGTTCTCTTCTTCTCCTCCATCTTCCTCTAACTCTTTATCTTCCTCTTTCTGCGTTCTCTCCTCCCCTAGCTCCTCCGGCCCCTCGTCCTCGATGGGTTCGTCTTCCTCCTCTGGAGTGTGTGTCCTCTCCTGCAAGTTCAGCTCAGTGTGTGTATGAAGCTCATGGGTCATCATGCGAGTCTCTAGCTCTGGGAAAGTCTCTGAATCAGCCGGTGGTGGAGGTGTATCAAGGGGCGGGGCCTGTGAAGGGGGTGGAGATGGTGTGGGAGGGGGCGGGAGGGCAGCCAGGCTGTGGGGTGTATCATAGAGGGCAGAGATGGCTGAGGAAATGCTCTTCTGAAGGTCCTGGTTCTTGCTTACAGAATCTTCTTCATCAGAGGAGAAGGACGGCAGCGTCTCCAGGTTTCTCTTGAGTTCCTCGTCCAGGCGTTTGCATGGTGAAGGGCAGTTGCTCAGTGCGAGACCTCCTTCTCCCTCTGTCTCCCCAAAAGGTGGAGGAGTTGGAGGTGGGGGTGGAGGTGGAGGTGGTGATAAGGGACGAATCCCTCCCTTCACAGAGGGCTCGTGTACAGGACTAGATCCATCCATGTGGAGCGGGCCGGATGGAGGCTTCTTCTCTGTTTTTAGAAAATCCAGAAAGGAAGTGATGAAGCCAGACTTCAGCTCTGATGGCTTGTCATCGGTCTGAGAGAGGGGGATCAAGGGAGGAAGGGAAGGAAGAGTGGATTCAGTGAACAAGATTCATGGATTCATGGGGTCTTGAAACATAGATGATGCATATTGAGAGAATAGAAAGAATTTCTGACAGCCAGTTCCTGCACGCTAATAAAATCCACCAATCTGAAGAGAGGTAAGTCTAACTAAGCAGGCACTTTTCAAACTGCCACGAATTGAGAAGAGGACTAACTGCACTATTCTATTTACTTGAGCTAACAGACTCAGCAGGTTAGCGTCAATCTGACTGCCAACCCGAGGGAAGACCCAATCAAGCTCTCTTGCTCTACAGCCACAGACAGCTATGCTTCAAACTTCTGATCTCCTAACAACAGAGGAAAGCATTATAGTTGCAACACTCAGAAACGGTCAAATTTATAATTGAATTTTAGACTTAGAATGATCAGAAATGTTAGCATTGTTATGGATTCCCATTACAGTCACTTGCAAACAATTCCTCCACCAATTAACAGCTTTTTCTTCCAGTAATATTTGCGCAGGTGTGCTAGCAGTCTGAAACAGGTTCTCTTGCATGAATTCTGCTTTCTTTAACACGACAACTGCTGATGAAAAGCAGCCCACAGCACATACTTTATTTGTACAAACAGCTGTTTTAATGTGTGTGTGTGCAGCATTATTTATGCATTTTATATATATATATATATATATAGCTTTGATTTTTGGTTAAAGATAAATGGTATATCTTCATTTCGTCAGATGTCTGACCACAGAATCTTATGCAACAGCGCACTTGTGATTTTTGCCCAAATACAGAATGTTTTTACATGATTACTGGCTTCTTTTGTGCCACACTGTCACCCAGCCCTAGCTTATCGTTGAGTGGTGCACTTTTTTCTCTGCCTGCTCTCTTGCTTCTTTCATGAATCTTGCCTTCTTGCACAGAATTTAAGGTTTAAGGGTTTCTAGGCAGTGTCTTCTTGGTGGTTTGAGTAGTTTCCTCTCCCTCACTGG
This sequence comes from Pangasius sanitwongsei, assembly GCA_037576675.1. Classification (NCBI taxonomy): domain Eukaryota; kingdom Metazoa; phylum Chordata; class Actinopteri; order Siluriformes; family Pangasiidae; genus Pangasius; species Pangasius sanitwongsei. The sequence goes on along the minus strand of CM075015.1, from coordinate 288,235 downwards.
TGGATCAGCAATGCCCATCAGGACACCAAAACACTTGGATAACAGTTGTACTTGTTCCTAATTAATATTTTTATTTTATAGCCTTAAATGGATTGTTCTTTAGTCATCAGTTTCACAGCTATCCTGCAGATTAAGTGTCCGAATAATTAGCTGTGGAATTTTTATTTTCGTCTAGAATGACCAATTTGAAGGCAACTGTGTCCTTCCTAAGGCATTTAGGAACATAAGCATACTTGTGCATACAGTATATTTAATTTAATTTTCCTAGGAATAATTTCTACTATAAAACAATATGGCATTAAATGATTCATTTTGAATCACAGTGTTCTAAAATTAAAATTACATGGAGGCAACAAAAATCTGTGTAATTCAGTAATCTGGCAAAATAAGAACATTTGTGAAGAGTCTGAATACTTTTGCATGGTGCTGTATATTAGGTGTGTCTAACGGGAGGTAGTACAGCAGGGGGGCTGGATGGCGGTTACTATGAATGAGTAACCATGGCAACAGCTACCCTGGCAACAGCCAGCTCTCTCCCCTTCTTTTATTGCATTTTTTTAAGGACAGATAGATCATGGCAGGCTGTCAATCATCTCACACTCAGACTACACTGCTCCCTCTAGTGGAACTAAACACACCAGCACACTGAGGACAATACATTCCCTCTTAGATAAACACGCACGGTCTTCTTGTCTGTAAAATATTGTCTAGTCGTCCTTCATATACATAAATTACTTAGATTCTTTCTTACAGCATTATTTCATGCACATCATTAATTTCTCTATTAACAAATCTCAAAATAATGAAGATGTGCCTTACTGAGCTGGACAGTTTTTGCATGGTGGCCCATGCCTCTGGGGTCAACTGTTCATCCATGTCTCTCTCCCAAGACATCTGGGGAAAATTCACAGATATCTCCATATTACATATGCAATAACTAAAGATATCCACATTACACCCCCCGTTTTTTCTTCCTTCCTTCTCTTCTGAGGTTACCTGTTGCTGAGGCAACAAGAGCAATTTCACAAGTACAATTGTACACAAAGGCATAGAGAAAGGGATCGTATGATTAAAGTTTCAGCATTTTGGACCTTTATGAAAGAACAGAAAACACAAATTCTCTATGTGCATGCACGTTTATGATAACTATAATATTTTCTGTATTTATATAATCTCTGTGTTAGAATTTTGTAAAATATAATTATAATCTCTTTGTAAGATAAGAGGAATAATGCCTCTCGAATTGGTCATGCGAGCAGGAGAAGACATTCATTTCTATGTGAGTATTATTTTTTGAGCACTGCAGTAATAAATAGAAATTAATTTATGCTATGACGTGAAACCCTTCTTGCACAAAATGGTAAATGCCTTATGCAGATATTTGTTCGTGACACTAGTATAATGCTATCTAACATCCAGTATAAAGATTCTTACAAAAAAATAGATTTTAATATCTTCACACCTTTTGACAACAACGAATAATGTGCTGGTACCCATTTTTATTTTCCACATGGGTTCAGCATGTTAAGATTATCATTTACTGAAACTACTTTGAGAAGTCTAGATTTTAAAAAAAAGGATATTTTTTCTCAATAACAAATCTTAATAACTGTGTGCATATTTTCCTTTGATATTTCAAGTAGTCTCTATAAAGAGTTACTGTATTTTCTTCCAATTTTTTTTTTCACCTCATGGTCCTTCTGTTTCATCTTATCCTGACCACAGTTCATATCGGTTCTGTTCATATCCAGTGTAGATGTGGGTCCAGGGCTCAGACCAAGAGATGGTGCAGATCCCACTGAGCCATCAGACAGAACTGGGTCTGTGCTCGACAAGGAGTCTGTCCTCAGGAGGGATTCAGATGAAGGCATGGGGGGAAGAGGAAGCTTTATCTAGAAGTAGGGAAACAGATTGATTGTATATTGCTATGAAACAATCTAATATGTTAAGTCTTAAAATATAGAGGATTTTGTTTCACTCACTTTAATTGGTTTGACAGGTTCCTGATACTGCTGTTGAGGCTGATGTTGTTGTTGTTGGTGTTGTGTTTGCTGTTGATGTAAGTGTTGATGGTGTTGTGTATGTAGGTGCTGCTGTTGGTGCATATGTTGCTGCTGTGGGTGGAGGTGCTGCTGTGGCTGTGAATGGTGGTGTAGATGTTGATGTGGCGGTAAGTGCTGCTGTTGTGGATGTTGCTGTTGAAGCTGTTGCTGGTGATGGAGATGAGGTGCTTGTTGGTGAGACTGTTGATGGTAATTCTGTCCTTTGTTAATGTCTCTATGCATCTCCAACATGAGATCATCTTTCTTGCCACGACCCCTTCCTCGACCACGACCCCTTCGGCTCTCCCCAGCACCAGGTCCCATCAGCCCCCTGCAATAAGGAGGTTCTGGAAGTGGACGAATACGGGGTCTTCCCCTAGGCCTAGGAGGGCCTTCTCGTTTGGGTTTGGTGGGCTTTCTACCTCTTTTCTTTGGTCCATCATGAGGAAGGAGCTGTGGAGGAGGTCCAAGTGATGAGTACCCTGAGGGGTTGCAGAAATCCAAGTCACCCATTAGGGGACTCAAACCACCAACCCCTGAACCACCACTGGACTTTCTGCAGCTAGACACCAGATCAGGAAGCAAATCCGGGAGTCGCCTGCTGTTCAGTCGGATGTCAGCAGGAGCATCTGCTTTGTCTTCATCATCTTCAAATTCATATTCTTGAGCATAAGTTTTCTTTGTCTGTGGCTGGGAATTGGGGTCCCTCCGCTGTTTTAGAAGGTGGAAGGAGCTGGTCTTCAGCAGTTTTTTGGGTCTAGAAGAACAGAAAATGGGTGAGGTCAGCCCACCTGTTCCAGAACCACTTCCTACGCCAGAATTTCCCATAATTTTGTTTCCTGTTCCGTCTACACTAGACCCTGTTCCACCCATTCCCATGCCTGGTGCCTGAGACTGAATCAGGCCCAGTTGCTCTGTATTCACAGTAGACGGGAGTTCATGAGTTTTCAGTGAGTCCAAATCTAGATGCATGGTCCCATTGCCAGATTCAGAAAGACTGTGACAGTACTGCCCATAACCCTGGTCACCATGGTGGCCCATCATATCATATCCACCTGCCCCTCCACCTGCCTTAACTGACTCTATTCCATCTTGAACATTTACACGTGCTTCAGACACAATATCCTGATCTCCTTGTCCTGCACCTGCTCCACCTGCACAGCTTGGTTTGTAGTCCTCAGAACAAAACATGTCCTCCATTGCTGGAAAAAATGATCGATCCTCATCTTGGAGAAGTGAATCAGGGAAACAGATGGAGGTCAAAGGCACAAACCTCTGCTGTTGCTGTTGGCTCTGTCCCTGATTCTGTGTAGTTTTCACTACAGAATTTTCAGTGTCAAACTGGTGCTCTTTAAGTTGATCTAGCTGTGACTGGGGAAGCTGGGGCTCTGGTTCCCTGGGCTGGGCCTGGGGTTGCATTGGTCCTGTGTTGGTAGGCATGTGGCGAGAGTGCTGGTGGGAGTGTTGGTGATGTGGGTGGGGCTGTGATTGGTGGTGGGAATGAGGGTGTCCATGGTGAGAAGCCATGTGATGCAGATGAGATGGTGCTGACATGCTCAAATTTGACTCATTCAGGAAATCATGGAGCTCCGAAGGTGTTTGTTGAGCATGGTGGGTTTGGTGATGTGAAGGCATCCTATGCTGCTGCTGCAGCTGTTGCTGTGGTCTTTGATGATCATTAGCACTTCCATCTCCACCAACAATTCTCTCAGTGGGCCCTGCACCTTCACGACTGTTTGTTCTAGAGAGTGATCGTTCAAGCATTTCAAGTTGTGAGACTGAATTCTGACTTGACTGGCTTTGGTTTCGCTGTGCCTCACATCCATAGTGGGCCTCCATAGACTGGGATTGGAGTTGGAGTTGAAGCTGAGAAGGCTGTGACTGGGTTTCCACACTCCCACCACTTCCAGTTCCAAGGCCTCCACTTGGTCCCATTAAAGCCTGCTGATTCATAGGGTGCGGTGTTGGTTGGAGGACCTGTTGAGTGTCCATCTTGTTACGTGTGGAGTGAGAAAGGACAGACTGTAGAAGATGAGTTTGCTGAGATTGCTGAGTCTGGTCAGGTGGTGAATCCATGTGGGAAAGGGAAGTTTGGGACCTTTGCTGCTGCAAGTCTGGAGGTTTTCGTATATACGGTAGATCTGATGTATCTGTAGCTTTTTTGACCTCCACATGGGCATGAGACAGGGAATGGGGGTGAGAGTGCTGTGAATGTTGGGGGTGCTGTGGGTGTGAAGAGTGCGAAGAGTGATGTTGGTGTGTCTGGTGGGCATAGGAGTCCTCTCTCCCATAATGGACCACTGAGCCAAGGGAGTCATGTTGGTGAGTGTGCGGAGCATTCTGGTGGGAGTGAGGGAGGGAATCAATTCCCCCTTGTCCTGCATTTGCCCCAGCTCCTGATACTGTCCTGTCTATTTTTGTTTGCTGCTTCTTTAGAGATATTTCCAGCTGACTCTCTTGGCCAGTTCCTGGACCAGTTCCTTGTTCAGGAGTGTTTACTGTTCCTGGTCCTACATTATTAGTGACATTATTGGCGCGAATGACACTCTGTAATTGGTAGCGTTCCTCAGATGCCTTGTTCAGTTCATAGGCAGACATTCCCTTTGCTTCTTCCCTACTTTGCGGCATAGATTGTGGCTGTGCTGACTGCTGCTGAGAAGTCACCTGTGGTGGCTGTTGCTGAGTGTGGTGCTGAGATGGATGGGGTGCTGGGCTTTGGGAGTGCAAAAGGTGCTGTATTAGAAAATCATCATCATCTTCATCCTCCTCTTGAGATCGTTCAATACCAAGCATATCAGACTCTGACTTGCTCTTGGGTGGTGCAGAATGATAAGGCTGTGCCTGTTGTGGTGGTGCCCGTGTGTCTGAGTAACCCTGTGGAGAAGCTAAAAAATTAGGAGAGAGAACTGAGGATAGGTACTTATTACCCCCAGATCCTCCTGGAGATGGTGCAGGGTGAGTGGGTGCAGGGGAGTGCAGTCCAGGTCTAATGATTGCAGAGTTAATTGAAGGTGAAGGACTGGAATCAGGAAGGTGGTATGATCCTCCAGCCCCACCACTTGCAACACTGCTATTAGCTGCTGAACTGCCACCTGTTGAGCCAGTACCACTATTTGTTGAACCAGTACCACCTCCAGATCCAATTAGGGCAGGTGAATGTCCCGTACCATCATAGCCCATTGAAGGACTTCCTGCTCCTCCAAGTGAGGGTGGTAAAGAACCATATCCTGATTCAGAACCATATACCCCCTCCCCTGAAAATGAACGCCCTGTCGCTCCAAGACCCCCAAACCCTTTTCCTGATCCTCCAGGACCAGAGCTAAGTTCCTGGGCCTGGGGGGAACTGAACCCCCCATAAGGCTGGGAGAGATGGGATGGTGGAGGTTGACTTGGTGAATATGATTGCGAGTGTTGTTGTGGTGGGGTTTGGCCAGGGAGGCCAGAGGTGGGTTTAACAGGAGCCACAGGGGAGCCATATGTGGAAAGGCAGGGTTTAGGAGGAGGCTGTTGCGTTGCAGTGGAGGAAACAGGGAGTGGTGGAGGAGGTGGCGGAGGGGGTTGTGGTGCAGATTGGGGAGGTGGTTGCTGCCTTGAAGGAGCAGAGGAGGCGCTAGACGAAGCACTCGGGTTAGAGGAAGTGGAGGAGGATGAAGTTGTAGAGGAAGCTGAGGGAGGTGTGTGAGGAGTTCTGGATGAAGAAGAGCTAGAGGATGAGTAGCCACTGCTTGAACTAGAACTCTTTCCTGATTTCCCAATACCACCACCAGAGGCAGCTGATGAGGATGTTGAGGAAGAGCTATATGGGGGCTGTACTATGGGGCGGTACACTTGGTCTGATCGAGGTGAGGGCTTCGGGTCAGATGATGGGCTCTGGTCACCAAGGGGGCTACAGTTCATTCCACCATGCCGATGGTGTGAGATTTGCTGGTAGCCTGATGCTCCACAGCTAAGATAATGTTGCAGGGGATGTGACGTGGAGGAGGGCAACTGGGATTGTGCAGGGGAAGGTCTCTGGTAGTGCTTAATTACACTGTCTTGCCTTGGAATTGCTCTTTCCTGTGGGGTAGGTGGTTGTGAGGGTGCAGGTGCTGAAGAGAATACAGAAGCATTGTACAGATGGGAGGACTGCTCTTGAAGCTGGGAGGTGAGCAGGTTAAATTGAGGGGGAGGTAAGTGGCGGGCAGAGGATGATGTAGGTGCTTGAGGCTGAGGACCACTTGAGGGTTCCTGTGCTCCTCTGTATGCTGCTGCACTCTGTGATGAGAGAAGACGGTCAAAGCCCAGGCTAGATTGGGATGGTGTTTTTATGTGCAGTAAAGGATCATGGGGTGATAGGAGGCCATTGGAGGTAGGGCTGAATGTAGGTGTGTCCTGGAGGGACAGCGACGGTGTCATTCCAGAGAATGAACGCCCAGAGAAGGAGGCAGGGTGCTGGTATGCTGACAGGGCAGAGGAAGAAGGGAATGAACCAGATCCAGGCAAAGCACTGGAGATGAAGAGCTCAGCAGGGGCTGGGGTATGCATTGCTACAAGGAGGGAGACAGATAAAATCAAATCAACCAGGTTACAACTACATCTGTAGAAATATTATACTATGTATAATATTTGCATACCATCCTGTATAGACAGAAAAAATTAGCATTGTTGGATGCTTACCAGTTTGCCATGAAGGGGTACGGAACTGCGAAAGGAGGGAGGAGGCAGATGGGGGAGGCTGTGGACCTCGGGATTCCAAAGCAGAGATCAAGTTCATGACTGAAGCATCAGGCCCTGAGGGGCTAGCATGGTGTAACCCAGTATCAAACAAACCCGAAAGCCCTATAAAAGAAGTCATATTGTATATACCATATAATGCGTATATACCGACCCGCTAAAACTATCAAACCCTGTAATTCAATGTGAAATGTCAATAGCAGCTAAAATTAACTAAAATTAAAAATTATTTTAGAAATATGTCATCAGAGGAAAAAAATCAGCAAACAGCTTGATTCAATATGGACATATGGACACATTTTTAAATAGATGAAAATATATTTAAAATGGATTTTAAAAACATATAAAAGATATATAACAAAAGTTCCATTTCCCTCACCTAAGCTCCGGCCTGCAGCTCCCCATGCCCCGGCCTGTCCAGAGCTGCCTGGGTGGTGATTAGTAGCATAGCCCTGCAGGGGGTGTGGTGTGGCATAAGCTTGACGATGGAGTAATTCGGAGTCCGGATGGGAGGATCTGGAGCTCCCATACATCAGACTGACAACACAGGTGAAAGAGGAAATAGAACAAAAACAGAGTGAGATTAGGAGAGCAGAGAATTACTTTGCAAACAAATGAGGTTCCAGCTGTTTGCATACAATTAGTCTATAAGACACAGCCCATGTGGCTTTGAATATGGTTATGTGTTAATAGACAAACCAGTCTTTTAACATGATACAGATTACAGGTCTGTTGCACTGTACTCTTCATAAATCCTGGTATAGAATATCAGCTGGTCTTGCTGTACATTATACTCTACTCAGTAGAGCCACACATGCAGATTAGCTGTTTAATCAGCCTATTCACTTCCATATCCTCCCTCTCCCAAACAGCCTCAGGATCTGACTCTATCCAGTCTCCACTACAACAATGCACATGCTCATTATCCTTGTACACACTCAATCCTTCAGTCTAAGAATGTCAAAACCTCAAAATCTGTTTTTAACATCTCCACAACGCCATTAAATACTTTCCCCTGGATTGTGTTCACCAAAGTATCAATAATCAAGTGTTCCACATAATTCCAGAACATTTATTGCAATGCCATACTGTATTAAATTATATTTTTAGATTTTTATGCAGATTTGGGGAGGGATAACAAAAAGAACTGGCAAAACCTTGCAGGCCTACCTCTAACACAAGACCAAAGCCATGCAATGATTGTGCATTTTTATCAGTCGTCCACGTTCTCTGTACTTCTTCCTCTGCTGTAAACGTAAACCCAGCTATTCACCCTGATTGGACACGGCTCAGCCAATCAGCTGTCTTTTGATATCTCTACAGACTGTTGTTCCCTTTCGTAAGAGTGGGCAGTTGAGCTGACAATAGCGGTTAGGATGTTGCTGAGGTGAGACAGAGCTCTCATTGATAAAAGCTCTCTTGTGACTGAATTGCCTTGGTAACCCCCTTCCTCAACAGGCTCTTAATGGGAGTACAGATCTGTTAGCGTGGATCACTCCACTCGGAGGCCAGTGTGGGAAGCCGCAGACGCCACACACCGAGCGAGCACGTGGTGAGGGGGTGGGTGTCATTCAATATGAGCAGCAGAACGCAGAACCAGACAGTCTATCTTTAAACCAACAGAGAAAAATAAGTGAGTTTACACTCACATTGTTTCATTCTATATTTCCTGAAAATAAGCCAAAAAAAAAACTTATCGCCAAAGACGCATACATATGGTATTATCCTGGTATTCAATATTCTGTGAATAGAAAACCATTTCCTGCAAACAAAAAACAAATTTCAATTATTATCCACTTGGCTTCTATGCAAAAGGTAGGAATGACCAAAGCTCACACTCCAGGGAGAGCATCAGAGAGCTTGTCCGTGTCGTTTAAACGCACCCTTGTCTCAGGGGCAGGGTTCTTGTGTAATTAGCTGGAAAAAAGCTCTAATGAACTGACTTAAATGGTTAAACGCACAAGCAAAAGAGCACACATCTCACTCATGCACAGCATCTCTGGTTTATCCAATAACCACATAAAACATTGTGGCTGTGCAGAATTCTGTGTGTTGTTTTTCATCAATAATACTCTGATTTGGTTTCAGAATTTAAGATAACCAGGCAAGGAAGGGATGATGAGTTCTTGATTTTGTCAGCAAAAGCAAAAGACCTTGATGTTAATTTTTGTGAAAGGAAGAACAAATCATGATTTTCAAAGGACACACCAAAATTTAATAAGACTACCAGTCAGACAGTCAGATGTTTCTCCAGCAACAGAACACTGTCTCCTTGATAACAAATCTCACAGCATGCATTCATCAGCATTCATATACATTAAAATAATTCTTCTCCAAAGCCTGTGAGATCTCTCACAAGATCAAAGAGACTGTCATGGTATCACAGTCCTTAAGATTGACATGAGGTTTGATAGAAATCAGCGCTTAATTAGGTGTTAATTCCAAAGAGATGAACCACAGGCCCAGAAGGAGTAAGAGATGGATCCCTGGAGGAAAAAGAGAAATTGATGGATTTCTCCCTATATACACACTCCAGCTATGCTTTCTTTCTTTTCACGTCTTTTTGCTCCTTTTCAAACCATTTCCCTTTCTTGGTATTCCACTACCATGGTTCACTTGCTCTTCAGGTGATTCCATGCACGTTTGCTCTTCTTCAATTCATTCTCTCTCTCTCTCTCTTTCTCTCTCTCTCTCTCTCACACACACACACACACACACACACACACACACACTTTTCCAGCGGGTAATCATCACCCAAGTCAGCCCTTGTTCAAGTATGCGCTGTTCTACTGTATTCTCTGCATTACACCTTTCTTTTTCCGTCTCCAACTCCACTTATTTCTAAGCTTCAGCACCTTTGGCTCCACACCTTTAGCCAATCATTTCCTCCATGTCTCCTCCAGCTTCAAATGAACCAGTGGAAAAATATATCTCAAAATGATGAACAGAGAAGGAGAGGAAGAGAGAGAAAGTATGAGTATGAGACATGCATGACAGCAAGAGGAAATAAATTATAGGCTGAATTAGAAAGCTCTATTAAATCCACTGTAAAGACATGCTCCTAATTTAATGGATTGCAATCCCTCCTCACAGGTGCAACATGTTTACGGGCTGATGAGGAACTCAACCAAACCCATTAATCTCCATTAGAAACATTCAGTGTGTGGTGGGTCCGTGGAACCCTGTACAGCTCTCTATGGTCAAGCGTGATATCTAAACATGCCTGGATGCCCCATCAAGCAGTACTGCCAGGTGATCTTTATAATCGCAAAGTGAACAGAAAGGGACTCAGATGTGAAACGCAATTTTACAATCCAGAAACCTGATTTCTGCATCGCTGTGGAATATCCCTGTATGGATACACCATGTGTTGTGGAATTATCAGGTTAAAGTTGTAACTCTGCAGGAGGTTAACTCACAAGCATTGCTGTCATATTTGAATAAGTGCTGGAAAAATCCACTGTCACAGACCTGCAGCCTGAAAATTATTTCACTTCATTTCATATTCATTTAATACATCAGCATGTTTCATCACGGCCTAATGGAGGGACACGCATAGTCCCACACCAGCACTCTCGCTCTGAACTAATATTAATTCAAAACAAAAGCAATTACAATTTCTCCCCCAAAACTAAAAGAGGAGCGATTCAATTTCACTTCATTTCATTTTGCTCGGATGATGCTCTCCGGCGGCGCTGAGGCTGCAGTGCTGAGGTTTGTCCGGCGTCTTATGAGTCAGGATTGCTCATTAAGGATCCCGGGTGCCATCAATCCCGTCTATAGTGCGCAGAGATGCCCTTGACTCAGAAAGGCAATCATAAACTATCCACCAGCCCAGGAGCAATCACTCGCACCAGGCAGAGTCCACAGGAGAGAGTAACGGGTGTGTGTGTGTGTGTGTGTGTGTGTGTGTGTGGAGTCTCACCTGGTCCACCACCACGATATCACACACAATACATCGACCTACTACACTGAAATAAAGTACTGTTCGGATGGGATTAGTTTTCTGGACATGTGCTGAATCACCCGGTGTAAGTGATCTCTGTAAAAATTGCATGCTGGTCAAACTAATAATTCCATGCACACTACACACACCGCATTTTAATACACACTGATTGTTTTACACTTGTTCTAGGGGGCGTGGCTTAATCATTGGCAGGTCACATGACCATAACATGTCTGTAGTGTGTACCTGTGCTAGAAACTCAGTAACTTCCCTAAAAAAACCCCGGAAGCATCACTTTTCTGTCACGCTCCTAGTCTCTATTTTATTGTTCTACATTTTAAACTTTCGGGTTCAGCAGGAGACGACAGAAAAGAGAAAAGAGCGAGCGCTTCCTGGAGCGTCTTTATACTGAAGAATAAGCGCTAAACCACTTTTCCCACAGGATAAAACACAATCTTTACCAGCATGTCAGACCGGATTTATACTACCTGGAGTTTTTCCTACTGCTCAGTTCATATATAAAGTAAAATATGGAGTAATATTTCCAGACTGTAAAAAATTACTGACATGACGGATTCTGATTAAAATCCCAGAGATACTCTGGGATTAATTACATTACACACCTCCACGTGGAAAACTAATCCAGTGTGAACAGGGCTTAAGGAGTTACACTTTACACACTTTCTGCTTTAACAATTTCTAGATTGTAGAGGGCAGGAGTGACATTCTGAATACTGCAGAAAAATAAATGTTTCTAGAAACTGAGCCTGGGATAGAACCTTCATTACTCTCGAGGTTTAAATTAGAACGACGTCTGGGATAATAGAGGAATGAATTTACTATGAACCAACATGCTTCACTGTAACCTCAGTGGCAAAATGCATTGTGTCATAAAACAGGGAAATGTGCAGTTCTCACAGTTACTGCATCTAATACCACACCTACAACACCTACAACATCTACCACACCTACAACACCTACAACATCTACCACACCTACCACACCTACAACATCTACCACACCTACAACACCTACAGTAGATGGGGTTCGGTATGAATTAATGCTTAAAGGGGAGCTACACGGGTGTAGGCTTCAAACATGCATTAACTATCCACTGCAGACATTATTCAAACATAACTTTTATTTAGTTGTTTAAGTTGTCAGAGAGCATGTCCAAAAAAACAAAAAAAAAAACATCTTAAATAAGAAAAGATGCTTTGCACCAGACTTAGCTATTAGCTTATTTCCATCTGCAGTCAGTGTGCAGGTCAACTGAGACAATAACAATAATAAAACTACTAGAATGGTGACCTAACACACACACACACACACAACACACACCACATACATCACTCACACACACACACACACACACACAACACACACACACAACACACACCACATACATCACTCACACAACACACACACACACCATGCACATCACACACACACACCATACACGTTATTGTCTACAGAATAAGTAACATTATAGGATACAAACGGTTAAAAGATGATGCATATATTTATATATTAGTTATAAAACATAAACCCACTGGAAATACACGACTGGTTACTTAAGGTCATTTATTTATTTTGTGGTGAATGTAAGCTATAAAAAAATTCCAGATAAAAATCTGGAGATCTTTCGTTATTATGGTTACCCATGTACATGGGAAAAAAACAACAAAACAACAGTAACGATAATAATAATAATAATAAGAAGAAGAGAATCTGACTATACAGTATATGGAGATTTTTTTTTTTGCTAAAAGGACCCTGCTTTATTTTCATTCGCACTGCAGTGCGAGCCAATCTGCCGCTGCAAATGAATGCACGCGGGCACCGTAAGCTCCCGTGATTGATTCGGTTGTCACGGAGACGGTGAACATACGTCGGCCCGTTGCTTTTGAACGCTAAAAGCAGGCTGCGTTGCGTTACCGAAAAGCTGCACTGTGTGTAGAGATGTGCGTGACGGAAGTGAACATGGACGTGAAAGAACAATTCCGCGGCTCGAGCCGGTTTTATTGAAAACCTGAAGAAAGAAAGAAAGAAAGAAAGAAAGAAAGAAAGAAGCTGCTTTAGCTGCAGGATGCTAAGTTACCTAGTTACAGCATGACATGATGGCTGAAACTAAAGCACACCAGATATTAAATTGTAACCGGATATCCGGTCCGACTGTGTTATTGCAGTTAAGGAAATAAACACACATTGGAGCTTATGTACTGTAGGTTTCGAATGTACAGTATGCTGCACTGGATCCTCAGCACCTGTCCAGGTGACATGTCTGATATATAATTAACCTGTTAACTTTATTTTTCTGTTCTTTCTGACAGGATGTTGCAGTGCAGTCACCATGCTTGTAGATATTAAATATTAAATGTGTAACACATGGTGTTAAACATGTGCAAAAGTATAGACAGGAAGTATATCCTATAGATTCTACATCACATATAACACACACCACATACAGCATCTACACCACATCCATCCATCCTCTGTACCGCTTATCCTACACCTGGAGTCTGTCCCAGGGGACTCAGGGCACGAGGTGGGGGACACACTGGACCGGGTGCCAATCCATCACAGGGTACAATCATACACACACACACACACACACACATTCACTCACTGCTGACAATTTGGAAATGCCAATCAGCCTACAACACATGTCTTTGGACTGGGGAGGAAACCGGAGTCCCTGGAGGAAACCCCCGAGGCACAGGGAGAACTCGAGGACAGTGCTGACCACTAAGCCACCATAAACCCCTCCACACACACACACACACACCATATACATCATATACACACCATATATACCACATATACCATATATATCAAATACACCACACACCATATACACCACACACACCACATACACCAGCCACTGACAGGTGAAGTGATTAACTGATTATCTCGTTACAGTGGCAGCTGTAAAGGTGAGGGATTATTAGGCAGCAAGTGAACAGTCAGGTCTCGAAGTTGATGTGTTGGAAGCAGGAAAAATGGGCAAGTGTAAGGATCTGAGAGACTTTAACAAGCGCCAGATTGTGAAGTCTAGACGACTGGGTCAGAGCTTCTCCAGAACAGCAGGTCTTGTGGGGTGTTCCCGGTGTGCAGTGGTTAGTACCTACCAAAAGTGGTCCAAGGAAGAACAACTGGTGAACCAGCGACAGGGTCATGGGCTCCCAAGGATCACTGATGCGTGTGAGGAGTGAAGGTCCGTCTGGTCCGATCCCACAGAAGAGCTGCTGTAGCACAAACTGCTGAAAAAGTGAATGCTGGCTCTGATAGAAAGGAGTCAGAACACACAGTGCAGTTTGCTGCGTGTGGAGCTGCGTAGCTGCAGACCGGTCAGAGTGCCCATGCTGACCCCTGACCTCCACCGAAAGCTCCTACAATGGGCACGTGAACATCAGAACTGGACCATGGAGCAGTGGAAGAAGGTGGCCTGGTCTGATGAATCACATCATGTGGACGGCCGGGTGCGTGTGTGTCACTTACCTGGGGAAGAGATGGCACCAGCATGCACTATGGGAAGAAGGCAAGTCGGCGGAGGCAGCGTGATGGTCTGGGTGATGTTCTGCTGGGAAACCTCAGGTCCTGGCCTTCATGTGGATGTTACTTTGACACGTACCACCTACCTAAACATCGCTGCAGACCAGGTACACCCCGTCAACAGTGTTCCCTAATGGCAGTGACCTCTTTCGGCAGGATGATGCTCCCTGCGTCACTGCAGAAACTGTTCAGGAATTCACCAGATCGAGCATCTGTGGGTGCCAGATACCACAGCACACCTTCAGAGGTCATGTGAAGCCTCCACCTGCACAATATTAGGCAGGTGGTTTTAATGTTATGGCTGATTGGTGAATACACCACCCACACCACTCACATCATATACACCACCCACACCACCCACACATTTATGGTATTTGGCAGAAGCCCTTATCCAGAGCGACTTACAATTATCTCATTT
>CM075015.1:219401-229401 GCA_037576675.1 Pangasius sanitwongsei | reverse complement strand
CCTGACGGCACCACGCCCTGACGGAGCCCTGACGCCCTGACGGAGCCCTGACGGCGCGATGGCATGAACCCCTCAGATTCTCCATCACAGATGTCTGCTTGGTCTCCTGGCCGGGAGCTCGGGGCACGTGCTGGACAGCTGGCTGACGTCTTTACTCACATGTTCAACCCTCATGTACCCTGAGACACACCACTCCTGCCCCAGTGCTGTCACACTCACCATAATGAGAGAAAGTGTGTGTGCGTGTTTCCAGAATCGCATTAGAGTCTGACTGACCCTCAACACCAACACGGCTAAAGATCTGACTGTGGACTACAGGAAATCCAGAGACTTTACATTTCACTTGGATCACAGGTAAGAAATGTTAAAGTTTGGTCAAATCCCAAATGGCTTCCTATTCACTTGGCTTGCGCTTGGAGCCGAACACCTCCCTAGTGCCCTGACATGCAGTGTACAATGAGACTCAGCCACAGAAAACACAACGGTGTGTTTTAGCTGGTTTTTAATGATAAAGTGTGCTCTCTAGCGTCTGTATACTTTCACTATAGACTAAAGTATTGGCACCCTCACATTACAGTTGAGCTTAACAGTTCGCCCTGTGAGAGAGAGAGAGAGAGAGAGAGAGAGAGAGAGAGAGAGAGAGAGATGCGACAGCACCGCATGCATTTTAGCATCAAATGAATTAAGAGTTATGAGACAGGGCCCTGGGGTGTGACTCTTACTTGTTAAGCAGCTCGTCTGACTCGGGTAGAGGAGGAACAGGATCTTCAGAGGCCACAGAGGGAGGAGCAGAGCTGAGAGTGAGGGAGTGATGGAGCGAGGGATGAGGAAGAGGAGAAAGACCCTCACAGACAGATGGATGAGACGGGTGAACAGTTCAGAGACGGATGCATGAGGAGGGGAATGATGACGAGGAAAACAGACGAGCAGCAGCCAAAGAACAGCCACGGAGTTGATGCAACAGACGGTGGAGGGAGAGAGAGAGAGAGAGAGAGAGAGGGAGAGAGAGAGAGAGAGATAAAAAAATAAAGCAGAGGGTTAGTGTGAGCGTTTAAACCCCGCTCTGACCACAGCACAGTTTAACACCACATCACACAACACAGAAATACACACTAACGTTCAGCATGCTGGTGTAACGTCCAGCACAAGTACCACATACAAACACACTGGAGTTACTACAGCAACCGTAATACCAACTTAACATCAAACTTCTGTCAAGAGGCTTCAGCAAGGTTTCCATCCGCTGGACGCACGTAACTAACGCCCGCAACTAACGCACGCAACTAACGCACGCAACCAAGGCACGCAACCAAGGCACGCAACTAACGCACGCAACCAAGGCACGCAACCAACGCCCGCAACTAACGCACGCAACCAAGGCACGCAACTAACGCACGCAACCAAGGCACGCAACTAACGCACGCAACCAAGGCACGCAACCAACGCACGTAACCAACGCACGTAACTAAGGCACATATAGGAACTTTAATGCTGAGAGAAAGAACGTTTCACTGTTTTCTGATTTTCTTTTTAACAGCCTGTTTTTGATTCGTGCTCATTATTCCTGCTGCGTAATAGAGGGGAATAACGCAACGTGACGCGTATTAGGTAGGGGAATAACGCAACGTGACGCGTATTAGGTAGGGGAATAACGCAATGCGACGCGTATTAGGTAGGGGAATAACGCAATGCGACGCGTATTAGGTAGGGGAATAACGCGACGCGTATTAGGGAGGGGAATAACGCGACGCGTATTAGGGAGGGGAATAACGCGACGCGTATTAGGGAGGGGAATAACGCAACGTGACGCGTATTAGGGAGGGGAATAACGTGACGCGTATTAGGGAGGGGAATAACGCGACGCGACGCGTATTAGGGAGGGGAATAACGTGACGCGTATTAGGGAGGGGAATAATGCGACGTGCATTAGGGAGGCTGTGTCTGTCAGTGCAGAGAAAAAGGAAAGGTGTAAAAACCACAGATTTGGAATGACAGACCTGCGAACGCTGAAGAGGAATAACGCGCAGTTTAGATAAAGTCTTTCAACCAATCGCCTGTCCGACGCTGACGTGCCTCGTAGCAACCGTTACGTGATCCCATACTGACCTGCAGCTCGAACGGTTTGAACCGGCGCAGGAGAGCAAACAATCACGTCCTGCTTTTTACTGGACTGTTTCACGAGAGTCACGTGACTAAAATCCTGTCAACTAGTTTTAGGCATAAATGCAGTACTTTTTCCTGTTAAACACATTTACTGTACTGACAACTTACACAAATCAGTGCTGTCAGTGTTTGTAAAAATTTACAAAATGTAAAAAAAATAAATAAATAAAAAAAGATTTGTAAGGATAACTGCAGTTTCCATCGCCTGCATCTACAGCATGTTTCTGTACAAAAACCTCTCGGATGGAAACCTGCCTACATTCAGGTGAAGTGTGTGTGTGGATGGACACGTTAGCCAACCACTGGCCTCTTACTCCGAGTCACCAGGACCCTCAGCCAATAAGGAGTCAGAGCTCTCAGTGGGAGGTTCCAGATCTCTGCCATCGTCCGATGACAAAGGAGGATAAACACACACACACACACACACACACACACACACACAATTGCACGCACGCGCACACACACACACACACAGACGGAAAGGGACACAGAAAAGGGAGGGAAAGAGAGAAAAGAGAGAAAGCAAGAGAAAAAGAAAGACAGTCACATATACAGTAAGGTAAACCAGAACAGATTACACACACCGAGAGGAACGGAGAAGTGAAAGCACAGAAGAGCAGAAAGTCTGACGAGACACTACAGCTGTTCTTAATTACTGCAGAACATTACGGAGTTAATCAGAAACGCTCACGCTTACCTGAGGAAGCCATCATCACTGACCGGAGCGGCCGGAGCAGCAGGCCCCGCCTCTGAGAATACATCCACCAATAGGCTGCCTGCACTGGGCGGGGCCGCGCTGACAGGGGCGGAGGAGCGGAGACCGAGGAGATCGGCTGAAGGAGAGGGAGTGGACTGAGAGAGAGAGAGAGAGAGAGAGAGAGAAACAATTTGACCATGGGTCAGTTAAACAGGAAGTCACATGACTGCACTCACCAAAAGCCAAATTATCCTCATTTATCAGTCTTTTTTTTTTTTTTTAAGAAAGTTGTGTGTAAATGTAAACACCAATCATCCATAAGTAACCAAGTGCATTTAGAGCACATTTACATTTAGCCACGCCCACAAAACTCCATAAAAGGCAAAATGACGTCTAAATGGTGAAAGAGCGCTAAATCTTCCAGTAATGCAGCTCAGCCACTGCAGAGCATCAGCTACCACAGACACACACTAACACCACCTCCTTTTATAGGGCGCCATTACTTTTTGTCCCTTCTATGGATTTGTTTTTGAAGCTGTCGTTAGTGAGTCTCTCTTATGCAAACTCGGGAGAGACGCGCAGGATACGAACCATTTCCCAGCTAACTGGATTTTCAACACCGCGTGTCCCTTGTAAACACGCCTACGAACAGTTTACGTGTAAATTCCTCTGGCACGCAGATCCATAAAGGAGCCCAGTGTTCATTTTTGAGTTCTCATTAGATATTCAGTCCTGCTTACGGAATTTATTTTAGCTTTTTCTGAATATTTTTTAAGGTTACCTCTTCAGTGAATTACAGTAAAATATTTCAATTAGTCTGTGAATATTCAGCTTAGATTGGATTGGTTTGATGTGTGTTGCTAAATTTAAAAAAGAGACACATCTATGCGCACCGGGGGAAAAAGGCAGCGTTTCCATGGCAACCGCGAGCAAAGCTGAGTGAGGAACGCATTACAGTTTTGGGCGAGGCGTGCAGCGGGAACACAGGGTCAGCATTTAATATGGAGAAATCTGAGCAACTTTCCACAGTGTAGGGTTCATGGACAGTATAAACAGACGTGTGTGTGTGTGTGTGTGTGTGTGTGTGTGTGTGAGAGAGAGAGAGAAAGATGGGAAAAGGAGAAGGGACTTCCCTTTTGCTGTTTTAAGGAGAGGTCATTTTTACGCTGACTCATTTCCCGCTGAAGTGCGAACACAGCAACACTGTTCCTGAGTGTGAGTGTTTCTGCTGAGCGATAAATCCCAGACCAGGCCAGAGTGTGTGTGTGTGTGTGTGTGTGTGTCTCACTGCGTTGGACGCTGCGATGGCAGAGCCGTCTCCGGGCCGCTCTCCTCCTCCCCCGTTCAGCTCTCCTCCCTCTCTCTTCCCGTCCTCCAGCTCAGCGCCGGACACGGCACCCGGACCTTTCTTCTTCTTCAGCTTGGCCAAGATGGAGGACTCTCTCTCAGGGAACGGTGGCATCTCCTCCAGCACTGTGGCCTACACACACACACACACACACACACACACACACACACACACACCCCAGTAACACCACACAACATTAACTCATCATTTGGAGGTTCTGTGGTGAACTGCAAAAGATTTTTAAATTTATTTTTTCTGGTCATGTGGTCTGTGGTGGGTGGGGCTACATTGGAAGCAGGTAATGTCAGGTAACCTGATGTACAGAGTCAGAATGATCAATAGGCTTATTGAAGTGATTCCACTCCCATTAAACACCACACACACACACACACACGATGACTGAGGTTGTATTCGTTTAGCTGAGGCGTGGAGCCAAGTGAGTGAAGTGAGCCTGAGCGAGTTCTCACCAGGACGTCGGTGCTGGCGATGGAGGAGAGCTTGAGATACTCCACGGCTCTCTGCTGGAGCTCCACATCACTGTTCCTGATCTGACTGTCACAGCGCAGAACCTCCTGGATGGTGCTCTTCGTCTCGGGGAACAGGTTAATGAACTTTATGTAGGCAGAGAGGAGCAGAGCGCGAGTGGGAACTGAACACAGGTGGAACTTAGAGTGGAGCAGGTTAAACTGAACCAACGGGCTGGAGAGAGAGGGAGAGAGAGGGAGAGAGAGAGAGGGAGACAGAGGGAGAGAGAGGGAGAGAGGGAGAGAGAGAGAGGGAGACAGAGGGAGAGAGAGAGAGGGAGACAGAGGGAGAGAGAGGGAGAGAGAGAGAGGGAGACAGAGGGAGAGAGAGGGAGACAGAGGGAGACAGAGGGAGACAGAGGGAGAGAGGGAGAGAGGGAGACAGAGGGAGAGAGAGAGAGGGAGACAGAGGGAGACAGAGGGAGAGAGAGAGAGAGAGAGGGGGAGAGAGAGAGAGAGAGGGAGACAGAGGGAGAGAGAGAGAGGGAGACAGAGGGAGACAGAGGGAGAGAGAGGGAGAGAGAGAGGGGGAGAGAGAGAGAGGGGGAGGGAGAGAGAGAGAGAGAGGGAGAGGGAGAGACTACATTATTGTAATATTACACACACACACACACACACACACACACACACACACACACACAGGTGTGTTAAAGCAGTCTGTGTGATAAAGATAGAGGACAGGTAAAGAGCTCACCTGGAACGAGGATCACCAGCAATCAGGTTCCCGAACTCTCCGAGGATGTAACCCCCGACCTTCACCATGTTCTCATGACACGCTGGAGCCTGTAGGGCCTGGAGTCAAAGGTCAGAGGTCAAGTAGGAGTGAGTATCTCCTCATCTAGCTTATGTGAAAAATAACTGTGTGTACGTGTGTGTGTACGTGTATGTGTGTACCTCGAAGACGGTCTTGGCGGCGTAGCCCTGCACGTCGTCGCGGTTGATGACGATCTGGATGACGCGGTACCACACCTCCTCGCTCACGTAGTCGCCAGCGATGCGGATCAGGTTGAGGATGGTGTCCACGTACCAGGAGTAGTCCACTGCGTACTTCTCGGCCAGGATGGCCACCTTCAGCACCATCTCCTCGCGGATGGAGTAGTCCGCCGTCTCCAGGTAACTCAGCATCTCGGCCACGATCTGCTTAGCGTTACTGCGGTCACACATCGCGTAGAGCAGATCAGCTGCCCTCTGACGCACACTCACATCACGCTCCGTCTGAGAGAGAGAGAGAGAGAGAGAGAGAGAGAGAGAGAGAGAGAGGTAATGAAAAGTGCATCATATAGATCAGTGCATCATTTGAAGCCAGAACAGAAATATCCCTTTAACTCCACACTCTCAGATACGACACCTGAGAAAGAGGTTTGCTTTTTTAAATTTTATACTGAAGCGATAAGGCTAATGTAGCTACAGCTAATGGGAGCGCATGGCCTCCAGTTTAGCACGGAGAACTACACGTGGTGTCTCCTCGGCCGGCTCTGTGGAGGCGCTGCAGGTCTTAAACAACCGCAGTGTTCCTTGAAGAGGTCTGATCTGTCTGATCTGTCTGATCCGTCCCTAAACAATGAGGGCAGTGAGGTTGTGTTTATCCGGGCTGTCTGATAACAAATCTACAAAGAAGAATTGTGGGAAAAATTTTGTGAAAGCAAAAGACAGATTCTGTGAATAAACCTAAAATGGTGTTTCTGTTCTGTTCAGTTTAAAAACAAACACACACACGGAATACATGCTCAGTGTGAGACGCTGTTAATAAGAGCAGGTCAGAGGATGTGTATGAATAACGCTCCAAAACAAACACACTACCATTACTGTGTGTGTGTGTGTGTGTGTGAGAGAGTGTGTGTGTGTGTGCTGACCTTGAGGGCGTTGATGACCGTCTCGATGTGTGTTTTGACGGCCTCGTGGGAGAACTCGGAGCTGGCGAGTGTGCACATGCTCTCTAGGGCCAGGTAGCGCAGGTTAGTCTCTCTGTGCTGCAGGAACTGACCCAGCTGATTACACGCCCGCACCAGCAGGTTCGGCTCACTGCTCACACACACACGCATGCACACACACGCACGCACGCGCACACACGCGCACACACGCGCACGCAGGGAGAGACAGGAGCCGGTGAGGGTACAACAGCAGTTTCTAGCTGCTGTAATCTAAGTGAGAACAGGAACTTGTCTGCTCCATAACATTAACTGTAACTATAAATGGTAAAAAACTAACCGCGCGGTACTCACCTGTCATAGTGAATGATGAGAGCGATAGCCTCGAACAGGATGGCGTTCTTGGCGTTGGAGTGCTGCACCTTCTTGGACTTGGGAGGTTCCTGGGCTTTGTTGAGAATCGTCTCCAGACACTCCACCAGACGGCCCTTAACGGCGCCATCCTCAGGAGGAGGGTAGCACTGCAGGAGGCGCAGCAGCTTACAGGACAGCCAGGGCGCGGGGACGAAGTAATAGGTGTAGTCCTGCAGGTCTGTGGACGCCGAGGACACGATCTGAACGACAGAGAAACGTGTTTAATAAATCACGCAGCAGTGCGAGTGCGTGTGTGTGTGTGTGTGTGTGTGCGTGTAAACACACTGCAGGATAGAGACACACCCTGCTGAGACGGGACACAGCCAGCGACACACACGTCTTGAACTCGTCTGGGTTTTTCTGGCTGAGGCAGGTGATGAGGGAGATCGCTGCAGTGACCACACCCTGGAACACAAACCAGAGGGAAAGAGGGACAAATACACAAGCAGCAGATGTGAGGAGGAGAAATTAGAACTGTGAAGCAGAAAGACTTATTCAGCTGGAGCTCTTTACTGCTCCGCATCCCGCACAGGGATCCATGTCTGATCCCTGACGTGTAAACAGAAGAAAACACCTTTACTAATGAACGAATAGAATAAACACTAACACATTCAGACTCTGCTGTTGCTCATGGAGTCTAATCTTGTACATTTATAGAGGTTATTTACTGCAGCATTAAAGGTGCAATAGTTTATATTTTTATTTCTTATTTGTACAAATAATCTGTAGAATGTGATAAAAACAATGGATTAAACTGTGGCCTTAGGAGAAGTGACTTCCGGTCCGGAACGCTTGTTTGTGATTGGACGTGCCTCCTGTCAGTCATTTTATAGGCACTCTACGGGACAGCACAGATCCTGGGGGCGGAGCTTCATGAACATGTCAAACCCACCTAATAAATTAGGTTACAGATGTAATCTTTTTTAAAAAAAAAAAAACAAACAAAAAAAAAAAAAAAAACACCACCACCACTAATCTTACCTAATGCATCTTTAATACTATTTTACATTTCAGATGCAATTTATTATTAATATTTCATGGACTTGAGCTACAGTTAAACTCATTCAGAATAAAAACAGCACAAAGCCTCTCAGGAGTAAAGCGTCCATCAGCTGCTCATCACTTCAGTATAAATATCTGCGGTGGGCGTGTCCTCCTCTCACACACGCAGCGCAGGGTGGATCCGTGTCTTTAATCAGTATTTAAA
This sequence comes from Pangasius sanitwongsei, assembly GCA_037576675.1. Classification (NCBI taxonomy): domain Eukaryota; kingdom Metazoa; phylum Chordata; class Actinopteri; order Siluriformes; family Pangasiidae; genus Pangasius; species Pangasius sanitwongsei. The sequence goes on along the minus strand of CM075015.1, from coordinate 221,180 downwards.
TAGGAATAATGTGGGGATTATTGTTGTGTGTGGGGATCCGCAGCAGTGCAGACCGCACTGTGCTCCACACAGAAATGATAATAAATAATGTATTATGAGTACAGTAGTGTGTTGTTGTTGTTGTTGTTGTTGTGTTTTCCCCACCATGTGCTGATCGTTCAGTAAATGCACCACTCTGGACGTCCACTCCCCCATCAGCACCAGGTCCGGAGACGTTTTATACAGACGCAGCAGACACAGAGCGGCCGACTGTTTCACACTGTCCATAGTGTCCCTGAAACACACACACGCGCACACACACACACACACACACACACAAGTTAACCACACTCCCTTTGATTACTGACTCATATCCTAGAACAGCCACTAATGTTTAAAATACGCCACACCTCACTGCTCTAAATCAAACCGAACAGCAGCAACGCTATCTAAATACGGAGAAACCCCAAGATCATGACTTTAATAGTTGAGCTCAATGTGGAGGAATCCTCACTGCCACCTCCACCTTTACTTCACCTGTGAGCGTTTATTTTTGGAATGAAGCCATAAATACACATTTACGCTCAACCAGTTAATAGATGTTTATGGGAGCTGGATGGAAATGGATTCCCACACCCACTATACTGAAACACAGTATAAAACACAATCCTAATTTTTCACAGCGCTGCCATGTAGGTGTCCAAAGCCCCAAGTTACTCATCATTACTCATTACTCTGTTTCAGTTCAGAAGAAAGCACTGACTCAGTTACTAAACTCTCCGGCTTCAGGAATCTAGAGCTCCTATTTCTTCTCTCACAGCTGCTCCGAGACTCTCTATAAGCTCTCCATCTTTTTCTCCACTTTTATATTCGGTTTTGATTTTCGGTTCCTGTTCCCCTCTGTTCTAGCGTATCGGTTCTCTCACCCTGCCACCAGGATGCGTGGGATCTCTCCGGCGAAGGCCTCGGCCATCTCCCTGCTGCCCACGTTGGCGATGCAGTGCAGAGCCAGACACATGAAGGTGGGGTTCCTGCTCGACAGGTCGTTCTTTATAGCGTTATTGATCAGCCGGATCAGCTCACTGTTACTGTTCACCAACACCGAGATGAACAGATAGCCCTGAGAGAGAGAGAGAGAGAGAGAGAGAACCCAAAGTATTAATTAAATCATCCGGTATCACTGTACTACTGATATCAGGCTGTATGGGGTAGGAAAATTATTTACATATTCATGCATATTCATAAATCCTGGCATTTTAATGAAACTGTTATACATCATTCTTTAAACTTATGCCTTAAAACCAGCACGGAATAAAACACGATGGTGCATGCTGTCATAGGAAAATAATCAACCTCAAGGTGGTGAACCATCCCATAGTTGATTATTTTCCTATAACAGCATGTCCTCAAGTGTTTTGTTCCTCTTATACCACAGCAACTTACCAACGATTACAAATTTTTATTCACTAAAGAACGACACATCATACTTTTAATCTGTTTATAGTTACACAAGTTAGTTCCTGTTCTCGCTTACGTTATAGCAGCTATAAACACTCGTTCCCTCACCAGCTTCTCTCTCTCTTTCTTCTCTCTCGAAAATAAGACAAAAAAAAAAAAAACGCAGCTTGTTACATCACAGTCCTGAGAAACCGCAAAGAAGCTCAAACTCCTCTGTCCTGAAGATGTTACAAAGCACTGACACTGGAGACTCCTTCCATAAATGTTACATACACTGCCCTCCAAAAGTTTGGAAACGCCTGAACAAAATAGGGTTTTTGGGCAATATCAGCATAAATCCTC
>CM075015.1:193565-204746 GCA_037576675.1 Pangasius sanitwongsei | reverse complement strand
TCGCTCTCTCTCTCTCACACACGCCTCGCTCTCTCTCTCTCACACACGCCTCGCTCTCTCTCTCTCACACACGCCTCGCTCTCTCTCTCTCACACACGCCTCGCTCTCTCTCTCTCACACACGCCTCGCTCTCTCTCTCTCACACACGCCTCGCTCTCTCTCTCTCACACACGCCTCGCTCTCTCTCTCTCACACACGCCTCACTCTCTCAGCCTCATCACGGAAAGTTCAGATTTGGAAGACCTTTTTAGGAGAGCTGCTGAAGTGGGTGTGGCCTAATATTCTAATGAGTATGCTCCTTTCTCTGAATGAATGAGTGAGCATTTGGCTCACTGTCAGTCATGTGACTGCTGCAGAAGCTCCGCCCTCACCAGGCCACACCCACTTCAGGTAGATCAGATTAGGAATTGTGGCAGAATAAATGCAGACGTTTATCAAGTCGTGAACTTTGTCATGATGATGGTGATGATGATGATGATGATGATGATGGTGGTGGTGGTGGTGATGGTGATGAGACCCGGCAGAACCTCGTTACAGAACCGGTACTTTACTGTGTGTGAGGCTCGAGTGTAAACTTTGTGCTGTTGATGGTTTTGTAGATCGAGTGCAGCAGCATATCCGACTACGCTGTGAAGATCGTCAAGGCCAACAAGCTGGATCACAGTAAGCGCACACACACACACTCATACACACACTCATACACACACTCATACACACACTCATACACACACTCATACACACACTCATACATACATATATATATATATACACACACACTCGCACGTTATACTCATCAGTGTGAATAAACCGCATGTTTGTGTTTGTCGGTCGTTTCGGAATAAACGTATTTGCTACATGAGTAAATCTGAGTATCCGCTTCCTGTGACATCACTTCCTGTTGTTGTTCCAGTTGTGACCATTATAAAGGGTAAGGTGGAGGAGGTGGAGCTCCCAGTGGACCATGTAGACATCATCATCTCTGAGTGGATGGGCTACTGTCTGTTCTACGAGTCCATGCTCAACACGGTGATCTACGCCCGAGACAAGTGGCTGGTGAGGATCCGAGCCTTCAGTGTATTTCCACCCCGAGCGTTCTGCACTTCACCCCAAACTACACACACAATAACAATTTACTTTTTAAAAGCTCATCAGTAACGTGTCTCAGCGCTAAACTGTAAACTTCACACCTGTCGAGAATATTACTATATTTCACACATCCAAAATATCTTCTAGAAGTTTGTTCCTCAGCATTAAATATTTTAGTCCTGAATGTTAATAATTATAGTTTATAAAAACGCTGGAGATTTTCTCCTTCCAGGAATATTTTATTTTTTTTGTACTCATGATATTTTGTGTAGAAAAATTCACAATTTTCAGAGAAATTTAAGTTAAAAAAAAGTTATCCAAAGAGTCTTGCGTGCAGAGGCGTGCAGATGTTGCCGTGTGTTTGTGATGATGCTCCTGTGCTCTTGGTGCAGAAACCCGACGGGCTGATTTTCCCGGACAGAGCCACGCTGTACATCACCGCCATCGAGGACCGGCAGTACAAGGATTATAAAATCCACTGTGAGTTTCTGTTCGCGTGTGTGCGCTGCTGCTCTGCTCTCTCCGTGTTTTATCCCTGTTTGAGATCTCCGTGTCTCCGCTCTGTCAGGGTGGGAGAACGTGTACGGCTTTGACATGTCCTGCATTAAGGAGGTGGCCATTAAGGAGCCGCTGGTGGACGTGGTGGATCCCAAGCAGCTCGTCACCAGTTCCTGCCTCATCAAGGTTTCCGAATCATTCACCGTTTCCTCATGCAGAGGTTTTAGACTGTTTACGTGGATAATAGGGTGTACGCTAACCTGTGTGTGTGTGTGTGTGTGTGTGTGTGTGTGTGTGTGTGTGTGTGTGTGTGTGTGTCAGGAGGTGGACATCTACACGGTGAAGATCGAGGACCTGTCCTTCACCTCGCCCTTCTGCCTGCAGGTGAAGAGGAACGACTACATCCACGCTCTGGTCACCTACTTCAACATCGAATTCACACGCTGCCACAAGAGAACCGGCTTCTCCACCAGTGAGTCACTCCGGAACCTGGTTATGGTTCTAGAGCCGCGCGGCCGCCGCTGACCCTTTAGGGGGCGCGGCTTCGTGTGTGACGTCAGTGCTGGTGTTTCAGAGCGCGCTGTATACGTCTGAGATGTTAGTGTTACACTGTGTGTGTGTGTGTGTGTGTGTGTGTGTGTGTTCAGAGGTAATGTAGTTTAATATGAAGGAGGCGGCGTTTCGTCCCTCAGCTGAACCGAACTGCAGAAATCGTTCCTGGGTTAAAATGGTTCTCCTGATGAAGTTGACCTTTGACCTTGTGCTTCTCGGCTGTCCTCAGGCCCGGAGTCTCCCTACACCCACTGGAAGCAGACTGTCTTTTATCTGGATGATTATCTGACTGTGAAGACGGGAGAGGAGATCTTTGGCACCATCAGCATGAAACCCAACGTCAAGAACAATGTAAGGAGTTACATATCCCAACGTTGATTAATTTCCTGTAACAGCACACCCTGGAGTGTTTTATTGCTCTTACACCTCACTAATTTACCAACTATTATTTTTTATTTGACAATGACACATAATATGTAATACTTCTTTATATCATCATCACTGAGACAGATGCTTTCCTAAGTTAATAAGTTTAAAAATCGCAGCTTGTTACAGAACTTAGTTACAGCTTTACCTCTGACACTGGAGACTCCTTCCATAAATGTTACATAAACGTCTCCTTATAATGAGCGTTACCACGGAAACGTTTTTATAAATCTGTTTATCAGTGGAGCGTCCGCTGTACACGTCCCTGTGAGCGTGCGGTTGCTATAGAGACGAAAACGTATGTTATAACGAGCGCATTAATTATAATAAATTAATTATAAATAAACCTGCACCACTGTCAGAGCTGCTGTTAGAGAGAATTAATCAACACCTTCCTTCTGACCAATCAGAATCCAGAAGTGCTGTGGTGTAAAAGAACATTGCACCAGCTGTCTGTCTGTAGTGTGTGTGTGTGTGTGTGTGTGTGTGTGAGAGAGAGAGATCAGTGATTATTAATATTGTGTGTGTGTGTGTGTGTGTGTGTGTGTGTGTGTGTTGCAGAGAGACCTGGACTTCACTGTAGACATCGACTTCAAGGGTCAACTCTGTGAGATGTCCAAGACCTCGGAGTACAGGATGCGCTAAATCTCCTGTGTGTGTGTGTGTGTGTGTGTGTTAGAGGGAGATCAGTGCATGTTCTGTGTGTGTGTGTGTGTGTGTGTGTGTGTGTGTGTGTGTGTGGTCATTCCTTTTAGAGAGAGCCCTTGCGCTGATGGAGATGATCCCTGAAGGACTTTTATACACTTACACTGAGTTTCTAAACAATGACGACGCAGCGGCGTTTTTATTGTGCAATATTCACACAGGACATGTTTATTATTTTTCAGTTTATAAGTTATTCAGCTGGTAACAAGGTGTCTCGGTTCTCTCTCTCTCTCTCTCTCTCTCTCTCTCTCTCTCTCACACACACACAGATGCACTGGCTCCCTCTCGCCTGTACATAGTGTTCATGTTCAGCCACTTTAACCTGTTGTGCAGTCATGGATCCTGTCGTCACGGCAACGCACCTGTCCCGTTTGATTTCTAGTATTTAGTTGGGTAAAATGAAGAGCCTCCTGTGACGGTTTTATTTGCTCCTCTCCATCAGCGTGCGTCTGCGTGTTTGGGGACAAATGCAAGTCGATCATTGGTGTATTTTTGAAATTCCATTTACTAATCCTCCATCTTCTGTGTTTAAACAAGTGGCACGTCATGAATCCAGGCTGCAGTTCGGAGCCTGAGCCGGGCTCTGTGATTGGCTGAACGTGAGGGTGTGCTCGCGTCCTGTTCTCACTCTGCAGTGTGTCCATGTGGTCACTAGGGGACGCTCTAATAACGGTTCACTCTGGTTTTATTTTCCCTTAAAGTTCCACAGTCGGTTTTTAAAACTCGCTTTGTTTTGTGTGAGGGGGAAAAAACCCGAAGGTGCAGCTTTCATACTGATCGCGTTTTAGTCCTTTCGCTGTTACAAAACGAGCTCCGACACTCGCCGTGGACGCCGAGCTGCGTTCTGACCCGGATCGCCTGTGAAATATTCGGACGCTGACCCGCTTACGGCGCGGGCGAGTTGGCATTTAACGCCGCTTCATGTAGGTCTGAGAAACGAGGTGTTTCTCCCTCCTGAGCTCCCTGAATCAGTGTTAGAGAAACGTAAAGCGCTAAACCGGCCCTCGCGTCTCCTTTGGGTTTAATATCTGTAGTGTTACTGCAGGCGTAAGAGAAGAACAGTTTGCGAGTGTGTTGAGGTTCAGTGTGTGTTCATCACTGCTCTGGGCTGCAGCTGGTTAAAATTGTGTCCATTAGAAGTACATTCAATTTTTTTCTGCGTTTTTTTTAATAAAACAATAAAATTGGGAGAAAAATCTTGTCTTGTTGCTGCATGTCTCAAAAATTCACACTGTGGACTTCACACCTGCAACTAACCTGGGAATATTGGAGCTTCTGGAAAAGTGTAGTTTGTGTACTTTAGTTTATTTTCTCCTTAGTTTCTCTCACATCTGTTATAAAATGGAAATGTTCAGTTCAAGTCGGTTATTTTACTGTTTCTTTAACAAGAACACGTGCGCGCACACACACACGCTCACACACACACACACACACACACACACACACTTTCTTTAGTTGGTTGTTTTGACCTGATTGGATGTTAGTTCTTTTCATAGTCTTTAAAAAGTTTATTTTTAAATTTGATTCTAGCTCATTTGTGTGTGGGAGGTGGCTTTGTTTGTTTGTTTGTTTATTTATTTATTTTTTTATATAACCAGCTTTAGGTCTGTAGAAAGGAAGGAGAGATCATGCGTTAGATCATTTCGGCGCAGGAGTGGGGTATAAACGCAGCAGGTGTACAAATACTCAGAAACAAAGGGTACTGAACTGCGCCGTGCCCTCAGTGTGCACCTTCTGCACCTTTACTGTGGGTCTTTTACCTGGACAGGTGCGCTTAAAGTGTAGCTAAAGACACGCGAGCGGTCCTTCAGGTCCAGCTGTGCTCCTAAAAGAGTTTAAAGGTGGATTGTTTTCACATCAGCAGGTAAAAGGTGTATGCGTTAGGGGTTCCTCTGTAGAGACGAGGAAGGTGGAGTTTAGTACCCCTTTACCTGCGTGCTGGGTTCCTCAAAGGGTTCCTCCCTTTCTCTAGAGGTTCTCTTTGGAAATCAGGGTTTTAAAAAGAACTTTTTAAAGGGTTTCCTTGAGAGTGACAAACCAGTGAACTGTTTAGAGCGCTAGATGGACGGGGTTTTTTTCCCCCTAAAACTAGCTCCACGGTTCCTGTTGGGTTCTCGGTGAAGAGTCACATGATCCTGTAAAATCACATGCAGCTTTTTAAAGTTCAAATCAAACTGAAAACTGAGTCACAGCTTGTTTGAGAACAGTTAAAAACACTGATATTAATATTAATTGTGGGGTACATTTAGTTTATAGAAACTGTAATAAAATTATACATAGAAGTGTACAAGTCACCCTCACGTGTACTGAGCACACACGTGCGCACACACACACACACACACACACGAATATTACAGAGATTTTTGTGCAGGTTTGAAGAAGTCTAGAATTTAAAGTTCTCACTTCCAGATGTGGAGAAGTGGAAATGAGAAACGTGGTGAAGTTATTAAAGTGAAAGCAGGGGGGTGTGTGTGTGTGTGTGTGTTCTGTGCATGAGTGTAATAAGGACAGCAGAATGAAGAAGCAGAAACAAATCAAAACTAAATCCTTACACACCTCGAGATCGTTTCACTTCCTTTTTCAGTTCATTAAACGTGTTTTAGTGGAAATTTAAACCCAAACCTACACTTTTCTCATCATCTTTAACTCGACACTCCAGCTGTTTACAGCATCGTTTCAGACCTTAAATAAACTGTAATTTACGCTGTGGTCTGTGTTTGGAATAGAAATTGGACCTGATGTTTTGATCATTTTAGTAATGATGGATTAGATCACTAACAGCTCAAATAATCAGAGCAAGAACCTTTAATTTTTATTCTTTGATAACATTGTGGGGTTTTTTTTTTTACATATATTTTATTTAAAGCACTCAGCTGAAAAGTCTCTGTTTAGATTTTAATAGGCGAATACATAAGAGTCTGTGAGTGGATCATTATTAGAGCGATTATAATGTTTCTAGCATGTTATCTGTTTGGCAACAGTTCTTTTAATCTTAAAAGATGAAATGTAGCTTTTTAGTTCTTTAATAACCATGTTCCAGGACGACATGGCCAAGATTCATCAGGGTTAAAACTGTGAAAGAAGGTCCAGAGAGCATGAAGAATCATTTTCACACATGAATCGGCTCTTCTGAGTCCTGACCTTAACCTCAGTGAAGGTCTTTGGGACGTGCCGGAGGAGACTTTACAGAGCGCTCACCTCTTTCACTGTCAGTACGAGATCCTGACCAAAAACTGATGCACCGCTTGATGGAAATAAATGTTGTGAGGTTAAGGTCAGGACTCAGAGGAGCCGATCCATGTGTAAATGATTCTTCATGCTCTCTGAACCTTCTTTCACAGTTTTAACCCTGATGAATCTTGGCCGTGTCGTCCTGGAACATGGCCATGATGCGTCTTTCTACACGGTTATTAAAGAACTAAAAAGCTACATGCTTCATCTTTTAAGATTAAAAGAACTGTTGCCAAACATATAACATGCTAGAAACATTATAATCGCTCTAATAATCATCCACTCACAGACTCTTATGTATTCGCCTATTAAAATCTAAACAGAGCAGTGTGTATATAGATAATTTATTATTATTGTTATTTGGACTTACTGTAGCTCTCCCTTACGTCAGTGTCTATGATTTGCGAATGCAGACGTTTGGTTGAAATGAATGAAGTCAGTAGTTTACTTAAAGGAGCAGAAGTTTGTGCTGTTTACTTTGTGCACTCGTGAACCGTTTAACTCGAGTAAAGATGACTTGAGAATAATCCTTGGTGCCATGGAAACCCTAATTAAAAATATGCTTAGTTAAATTTTCTCAGACGTTGTGTGGAAATTATCATCACACTTTTCTCGAGTAAATCCCATGACGTTTCATTTCTGTGAGAGATACCGGAGTGAAATGTAAGTCGAGCACACGGGAGTTTAATCCGTGAGAAAGATTTCATCTCCTGTCCTGCAGATTTGTTTTGCTCTCTTGAGAAGTTCGTGTGCTCACACTCGGACGCACTCGTGCTGAGGCCGTGGCTGAATGATTTATGATCCTGTTCTACAGACTTTACGGCTAAACTGAAGGGTTTTTTTTAAAACTGTAATTGTGATTTAAGCAATGCTGCAGCAGGACGTTCTCTTGATGTTCCTCCTCAGCCATTCTTCTTTCTCCTCTTTGGTCTGCAGTTCCTGCTTGTGCAGCTCGTTCCTCTTCTCCGTGTACTCTCTCAGCATGTCGAGTCGCTCCTGCTCCAGCTTGCTCCTCTCCTCCTCCATGCACTGTTTGTGCTGCGACTCAGTGATCTGCCTCTTCAGCTCCTCTTCCTCCATCTGAAGCCGATGTTTCTTCCACTCCGCCTGCTGCTTCTCCTCCTCCGTCTGCATCTTCTTCTGGTGCTCTGCGTACTCCAGCTCACGTTTCTGCTGTTCCTCTGCTAATGTTTTTGCTTGGGCTCTTTCTAACATCTGCTGTGTTTCTTCTGCGGAGCTCCTCCTTTCTTCTTCCTGTGCCAGCTCCATTTTTAGGTTTTCCAAAGCGGTGACTAGCGTGGCCTCTTCACGAGCCCATTTGATCTCACTCTCCAGCAGCCGGCCCTTCAGCTCGGACTCTCGCATCTTCTGCTGCTGTTGCTCCTGCTGCATGAGGACCATCTTCCACCGAAAGTCAGCTTCTTTCATTTGCATCTCTCTCTCCACGCTCCTGATTTGCTTCTGGATCTCGGCTTCTTTCCTCTTGTAGGTGTCCAGCAGCTGGTACGTGGTGTTGGTGTAGCAGTTTCCTCCGTTCCCTCGCACCATGTCCTGGATCTTCATCAGAAGCATGTGCACTTGGTTGCGGTTGTTCTGCTCCCTGTTGGTGAGCACGTGGTATCTTCTTCCACACTTGTCCACCAGGTTCTTGAGCTCGGCCTTGGCGTTGGCCAAGTAGTCATCGATGCCTTTGTCCTCCAGATCGTCTCCTCTCGTAAACACGATCATCATGTATCTGGTGGCTCCTTCTCCAAACACCTCCTGGATCATTTGGACAGCTTTGGATTCCTCCTCAGTGAAGCGACCAATTGGCACCACCAGCAGGAACACGTGAGGTCCAGGGTGGGACATGTCGATGCACTGGATTGTTTCCTGGACGATTTCGGCCTCGGAGAGATCTGTGTCACACCATCCTGGAGTGTCCACCACCACCAGGTTGCAGCCATGAAGTGTGGTGGTGGCCATCTTACAGGCCTTCGTCACCGACAGGGAACTGGCCTCTTTGTGGAAAACCGCTTTGTTGAGGATGGTGTTTCCTGTCGCACTTTTTCCCGCGCCCGTTTTTCCTACAAGGACAATCCGCAGATCTGCTCTCTGATCTTCTGCAGATCAAAAAAGTGAGAAAAAGAAAGACAAAGAAAATGTGCAGCTTTACTATAATCACCAAAGTTTCCTGTTTATATAAAACAAAACCAGAAGATAAACTGCAGTTGGTCGTGTGCTGATCATTATTCATTCAAATAACTTTTGGTTTGTATAAAAGCCATAATGCTCCAGTTAAATGCTTCATTTTCTAATTTAATGCCCCACTACATCAGGACGAAAACAGCAGAAAGTCTAATTCTATATGCTGTTCTGTATCTGCTGTAGGTTGCTCTGGATAAGAGCATTTTTTTCTCCCTCTAGAAGTTAATAAGACAAAAAAAAAAAAAAACGCAGCTTGTTACGCATGTTACTGAGAAACTGCAAAGAAGCGTAAACTCCTCTGTCCTGAAGACGTCGGAGAACTTAAAGTCACAGCTTCACCTCTGACTGTTACAGAGCGCTGACACTGGAGACTCCTTCCATAAGTTTAATACCATAAACGTCTCCTTACAGAAAACTTCACCACATCGATTAATTTTTTAATCAGTTATTGCAGCTTCACTACTGTCAGAGCTGCTGTTATAGAAAATTAATCACAATCAAAAGTAAATTAAAGGACATTCTGCTCTTTAACCTCACTGTCATTATTTCCACTTTACAGAGACGCTGCAAAAGAGTAAATAAATAATAAATAAAATAATCTTGGGTGAAGATTTCTAATAAACCAGTGGATCTTCACCTACCTGTCGTCACTGCTTTCTCCATGGTGTGTGTGTGTGAGTTTAAGAGCTACAGTGTGTTTAGGGGGACAAAAATTTAAAAGCGATGGAGGGATGTCCTCCTCGTCCCTGCCCTCGGTCAGGGGTCACGCTTTAGCTTCTGCAGTTTACAGCACACTGTACTGAAGTGTTCACTGTACAAACAGCATCACATTCAACATGGAGTCTAAAATTTATTTAGATCTCAAATCGTGACAACATCGTCTAGTTTTGTAAAATACAGTGTAAGAGGAGAAGAATCGTATTCACACTGATAAGAGAAGTGTTTTATTGCTGTGCTTTAAATCAGAGCTCTTCTATCATAAAGGGTGAGCTTTGATCCGGTAACTGCCTCAGCAGCGTGACTGTGTTTACACACACACACACACACACACACTGATGAGATCACATGGCTGTGCATTTATCTTCTAAACTATGACCTTTCAGTTAGTGATGGATGAGAGCAGGTCATGTGATGCAGTGTGATGATCAACTTCCTGAACTTTCAGTATATTTGTGTATTTGTATAGAACCTTTACCCTAATCGACATGCTCTGATTACAGCGCTGTGCTGGAGTGTGACAGACAGTGGCAACTCTCAACCCAGTTTACAGAGCAACAGGTATTTTTAATGGTACCCGTATTCTGCTGATGTGGTTCATCCGTGTGTGTGTGTGTGTGTGTGTGTGGTGATTATAGGGTTAAAGTTCAGTGTGTTGACTTTAATCACCCCTAAAATGACCCAACATTCTGCTGTGTACTGAACTCTGAACTTTAAATCAGTGCTGGAGAAAAAGAAAAGGTTATCACACACCATGCTGCAGAGTTGCTCAGCTTTCCACTAATCAGGATCTCAGCTCATGGAGATCTGTGTTAGATGTGTAAATATACCTGCTCTGGTTCTGAAATAGAAGTTTATAGACATGAAGTTCCAACTGCAGGATCCTAACCCTAACTCCTATGCTTGTGCATACAGTGTAGTGGTCTTTTTCAATTGATGGATGAGGCAGAGGGGTGCCAATATTTTGTGCACAGCAACAGATGTGTAATTATACACCTATGGACTGACCTGTCTGGAGGAGGAGCTTATAAACTGGCTAAAGGTGTGCACTCTAAATCTAAAACCCTAAGGGTTCTTCGGTTGTTCCTTTGGGAAACCCTTAAAGGATTTGTGTAGAGCCTTGAAACCGTGTTTCTCAAACAAAAAGGGTTCCAATTGTTTGGAGGGTAAGAACTTCATTATCCAATGAACCCTTAAAGAACCCTTGAAGAACCCTTTTTCTAAGAGTGAATGTATTAACTGGGTGTTTGGTAGAAACACCAAATTATTGCTCATTATTTTCTTCTTGAAATCTAGAACCTGTCAGGAGTTAAACATGTAGCTTCTTGGTGCTTGGTACACCCCCCCCCGTGTTCTGAGTCCTGAGTTCACCCCGAATCGTGTTCAGTGCTGAAGTGACTTCACACCACAGGTTCAGTGATGGAGCCTCTGGCCTGTGTTCACGGTGCCAATTAACTGATGTTATCAGTAGAGGGCGCCATTTACACCAGCGCTGTATTTCTCAGTTGCTTTCTCAGACACACACTCAGGTGTGTTAATGAGCTGATCAGTGACTCAGGTGTGTTAATAATGTCTTATCCATGAAGACCCAGTGCATATAGTGTATAATGTGTGTATAGTATAATATATATATATATATATAGTCTGAATAATGTGTATATATTCTGTATAGTATATAATGTGTGTATAGTGTATACTATATAGTTCAATTCAATTCAGTTTTATTTGTATAGCGCTTTTAACAGTGGACATTGTCACAAAGCAGCTTTACAGAAATAA
>CM075015.1:183305-190805 GCA_037576675.1 Pangasius sanitwongsei | reverse complement strand
ACACACACATACACACACACACACTCACACACACACATACACACACATACACTCACACACACACTCACACACACATACACACACTCATACACACATACACACACACACACACTCATACACACATACACACTCACGCACACACACACACACAAACTCACACACATACACACACTCATACACACACACACAAACTCACACACATACACACACTCACACACACACACACTCACACACACATACACACACTCACACACACACACACATACACACACACACTTACTCATACACACATACACACACTATACACATACTACACACTATACACTATACACACACTACACACTATACACTATACACACTATACACTATATACACACTATACACTATACACACACTATACACACTATACACTATATACACACTATACACTATACACACACTATACACTATACACACTACACACTGTACACACACTATACACTATACACACTATACACTATACACACACTACACACTATACACACTATACACTATACACACACTATACACTATACACACACTATACACATACTACACACTACACACTGTACACACACTATACACTAGACACACTATACACTATACACACACTATGCACTATACACACACTATACACATACTACACACTACACACTATACACACTATACACTATACACACACTACACACTATACACTATACACACACTATACACACACTACACACTATACACTATACACACTATACACACACTATACACTATACACACTATACACTATACACACTACACACACACTATACACACACTATACAAAGTATACACATATAATACACACACACTATACTACACACACACACACTATTCACTATACACACTATACACACTGTACACTATATACTATACACACACTATACACTATACACACTATACACACTGTACACTATATACTACACACACACTATACACATATACTACACACACACACTATACACTATCCACAATATACACACTGTACACTATATACACATATAATACACACACTATACACATATACTACACACACACACTATACACACACTATACACAGTATACACATATAATACACACACACTATACTACACACACACTATACACATATACTACACACACACACTATACACTATACACACTGTACACTATATACTATACACACTATATACTATACACACACTATACACACACTATACACATATAATACACACACACTATACACATATACTACACACACACTATACTACACACACACTATACACATATACTACACACACACACTATACACACTGTACACTATATACTATACACACATTATACACACACTATACACAGTATACACATATAATACACACACACTATACACATATACTACACACACACACTATACACACTGTACACTATATACTATACACACATTATACACACACTATACACAGTATACACATATAATACACACACACTATACACATATACTACACACACACACACACACACTATACTACACACACACTATACACATATACTACACACACACTGATCACATTACAGGTCTTTTCCAGAAGCTGTGTGTCTCTGCGGGAAAAGTCTTCCTCAATGAAATCATCTTGCTCATCACATGACCCTGTATCAGATAATCTGGTTACACAGACACACACCACACACACACACCACACACACACACACACACACACACACACACACACACGTGTGCACAGAGCAATCGATGTGCATTAGGGTTTCAGATGGAGCCATTCTTCTCGTCTTCCCACATCATGTATCAAGACGAGGAAATATCCCATAAAGTTGTAGTTACGTAGTAATTTTATCGTAGTTACATTTACGTGATTATTTCATTGTAAGTCACGTTATTTTATCGTAAATTAAAGTTGTGTTATTATTTTATCATAGTTATTGGGTATTTATAATGTATAAAATGTGCAGAAGATTTCAGATAAAAGTCAGGATTTAAAATGTTTGTGATTGTAAGTAGAAGGTATTTTATTATGATTTGAATTTTATAAAATATTTAACACTATTTTTATTTTACATTTTGAGTTTTTTCGTACAGTTTGACGCTGTAACGATGTTAAAAGTTGAAAGTGCTGCGTTTAAATTATTGTTACGTTGTTCTCATATTACTGACTGTTCCAGTGTGTTCTCTGCTGCAGCGGTGCTAGAGGTCAATAATAATAACAATTAATAATAATAATAATAATAATAATGATAATAGGAACAAGGAGAAAAGGAAGAATAAATAAATAAATAAATAAATAAATAAATAAATAACAGTTATAGATGGGGGTATTAAGGTCTGCTGCATTGCATTGTGGGAACTGAACCTCTAACACTTTACCCACTAAAGAGCTTTATAAGGAGGTCAGATCACCTTACGGAAAAACAGCCAAGTGTCTTGAGTGAGAGGGAATATCTCTCTCACACACACACACACACACACACACACACACACACACATACACACACACTCACACACACACACACACACATACACACTCACACACATACACACACGTCTACATGCCTAATGGGGCTGAATGTTATGGTACCTTCCCAAATTACACACAGTGCGACCTGCACCAACAGCTAGTGCCAAAATTAACATCACACACACACACACACACACACACACACTTCACTCACACACACACACACACACACACACTTCACTCACACACACACACACACACACACACACTTCACTCACACACACACACACAGTTCACACAAATCTGACTGCTGAGACCACTGATTCACTCATGTTTGTAAAGGACTCCTCAGTCAGAGAGACAGTTTGGCCCTCCACCTCACCTAGAGAAAGTGTGCTGCCTATCTAGGGAAAGTGTGCTGCCTATCTAGGGAAAGTGTGCTGCCTATCTAGGGAAAGTGTGCTGCCTATCTAGGGAAAGTGTACTGCCTATCTAGGGAGTGAGCACAGTCAGTGACTGTGTGTATGTGTATATGTACTGTGTATATGGGTGTGTGTGTTTCTCAGCTGTCCTACAGTCTGAGAGTGTCCGCTTTATCCTCCCCCTCTTCGTCTCTCACTCTAGTGTTTCGTGCCTGCTCGTGCCTGGTGTGTGTGTGTGTGTGTGTGTGCCTGGTGTGTGTGTGTGTGTGTGTGTGCCTGGTGTGTGTGTGTGTGTGCCTGGTGTGTGTGTGTGTGTGTGTGTGCCTGGTGTGTGTGTGTGTTATAACCTGCTGTCTCTCTCTTTCTCTCTATCTGTGTCTCTCTCTCACTAACCTGAATTCCTGTCTTCCTGTGAGGTTGTGTACAGTACAGCGAGAGGCGTGAATTCACCTCTGTGTGTGTGTGTGTGTGTGAGTGTGTGTGTGAGTGTGTGTGTGTGTTTCCCTCCTCAGCACAGACTTTGGTGTCAGACTCAGTTAGAGGGCGTGGCCTAAAGTCTGCATTTGTATATTAATTGTTTGTCGTGGCCTAATGGTCCGAGAGTCGGACTTGTAACCCGAAGGTGAACCTGAAGGTGGTGGGTTCGAGTCTCAGGTGCAGCAGGGATTGTAGGTGGAGTGAATGACCAGCGTCTCCTCCACCCTCAATACCACGACTGAGGTGAGACGCTTGAGCAAGACACCGAACCCCCAACTGCTCCCCGGCACTGCGCCCTGCTCCGGGTGTGTGTGTGTGTGTGTGTGTGCACTTGGATGGGTTAAATTCAGAGCACAAATTCTGAGTCACTTCACTTTAATAAACTTTTTAAAGTACAGGCATATTTTTATACAGACAGAATATTTGTGTGTGTGTGTGTGTGTGTGTGTGTGTTTCATGCGGCCGTCTGAACCAGATAATATATAAAATATAGTATTTACTGTGCTGTTCTCAGATCAATGTTATTAATGTTATGGTCATAATTTTTTACTTTTCTTTGAATTTCAGTTGATCTTTATATAAATATTTAAATATTCTTAATGAAATTTTATATGTTTGATATAATCAATTTATTATAAACTAATCACTTAAACTAAATAGTAAAATAAAGTAATATAAAGTAAAATTTAAAAGTCAAATATTGTGTAGAACAGTTATTTATCAGTTATTATTTATTAAAAGTATAATTGTTAATTTTAGTTTGTGTCATTATTTGTAGTTTTTAATTGTTTTTAGTTTAGTTTATTTTTTTTTAAAAAATTACTAGTTTTATTATTGAGTTGTTTTGTAAGCTAATAATAAAACGCTGCCTGAAGTGTTTTAGTGTAATAAACTTTATTCAGTGTAATAAACTTTATTCTCCACGCTATAGTGATAATAGTAATAAAACATTAATAACACACAGGAAGTGACTCTAATCTAATAATTTAATACTTTTATAATTTTAACCCAGTGCTGTTAGTGCTGTTAACAACACAGCTAAATACTCCTAAAGGCAGGGTTTAAACCTGACCCCGTGGTGACCTGACGGTGACCTGACGGTGACCCGGGGATGACCCCCGGTCATGAAGCTGCATTTGGTGTCGTTAAAGTAAACCGTCTTGTCCTGATGACTTTTCAAGATAGCGCCTAGACTCTTTGTTCACCCCTCATAAAAGTTTACAGCGGTACAGACCATAACCCTTCCCCAACCCCCCCAACACAGACACACAGACACACACAGACACACACAAAGACGTGAGACGTTCCACAGCAGGGTCACGGGGTCACGACCTTCCTGAGACAGCGGTCTTCTAGAAATGTGTCACTTACTAAAATAGTGCATTCTGGGTAATACACACACACGCACACACACAGTCCCGGTGCATTCTGGGTAGTACACACACACACAGTCCTGGTGCATTCTGGGTAGTGCACACACACACACACACACACACACAGTCCCGGTGCATTCTGGGTAGTACAAACTGTGGGTTGTATACAGAGTAGATTTCAGCACTCAGTGAGGATTTAACACTAAAATTACACACATCAGTGTTCAGACCTCAGACGTTAACTACAGACTTAAACGCTGTTCATTCAATAAAACAGAGAATTAAAAGTGTGATTAAAAAAATATCTCTCTCTCTCTCTCTCTCTCTCTCTCTCTCACACACACGTTACGATTTCATAACCTCGGTTTAGTATCCTGTGGCTTCATTAAGTTGTGTTCGAGTAACTCAGAGCACGATATAAAAAAATAAAATGTAAAATGACGGTGTGCTGCATCAGGTGCTATTCTCTGAGCTGCTGAATAATGAGTGTGGACACAGTGGTTTAGATGTTTGTGAGAAACTCTGTCTCAGACGCTTCTGCTGAGGAAAAATCAGGCAACCTGCGAGACGTGAACTACACGCAGGTGATTTTAATAATCTGATCAGAAAATCCGCTTAAGCAGCTGCGTAACCCGACTCCGAATACCAGGAACTTTCCCTACAGAAGTACTGATGTGAATTTTCTACCCCTGTACTCTAATATCAAATAACCGACGTCAGGACGTCTCTCTGGAACAATCTGTGTGTGTTCTGGGGTGTTCTTAAAAAAAAAAAAAAAAAAAAACTTCACTGCTCTGGTATGAGCACTAAGTAGACGGAAGTTCTCAGATTTGGGACGGAGCCGTGATGTGAGACTCTAAACCCCGCCTCAGTCTCACGTTCTGAACCAGGAACATAAACGTCCGAGTGTTTTATGCATGTGTGGTGTGTGTTTGACCTCGCGTGAGTGCGCTATGGGGTCACGGCTCGGCCCGGAGGCCCTGAGGGGTTTAGCTTTATGTGGTCGGGGTCAGAGGTTAAGGGTCAAGGGTTTGGGCTTTTGTTTAAGGCTGATCACAGAAGCAGCATCTGACTCGAATAAAGCAGAGAGGCAGTGCGACCTTCAGGCTTCACTCGTCCACTTCCCCCTAACGCCTGTGCACTTATCCTTCAGGCCTAATCAGCCAATCAGTGTGAAATATTACCCAGAAGGCACAGCGTCCTATAACTGTTAACAGGAGCTATAAATTATATAACATTATGAAATATTTAATTGTGTGTGTGTGTATACAGATTACTAGAGACACAAGCTAGAGAACTATGTTGCTATGTTTTTACTATTACTATGTTTACGCTGTTTAGTTAACTACTTGCTTAGTAAGTTTGCTAATATACAGAATAGAAAATGAGCTAGCTAATAATAATAATAATAATAAGTAGTAACAAATTTGATCAAATATTTAAATCTCCTGAAAATGTCTTTTTGATGGATTTACATAATATAAACAAATTTATTTGAATTAATTGTAATAATTATAATATTTTTCAGTACAAATTTTCTTAAACTGATTTGTCTGTCTGTCTCTCGGCCTTGTTCCAATAAGTGTGTGAACGTTTAAAGTGTTGTCACACACACACACACACACACACACACACACATGCAAACATGTATACACGCACACGCAAACACACGTATATACACACACACACACACACACAGGGATTTTCTTTCTTTCTTGGAGAAATAACAGTGAACTTTGGCTAGAGAGAGAAGTGAAAAAGGCGGGAGTGTGTAGTAGTGTGTGTTAATGTGTGTTTTTGGGTGTGTTAATGTGTGTGTGTTGTCAGGGTTCATGGAAGGAGGCCAGAATTTCTGAGAGAGAGATCAGCAAACAGATGTAGAAAGGCTGCAAAGGTCTTCCTTTCTGTTCTGTGTGTGTGTGTGTGTGTGTGTGTGTGTGTGTGTGTGTGTGTGTGTGCCTTGCGGTGGTGTGTGGGTGGTTTTGTTTTCTGTTGAGTCTGAACCTACGTGCCGAGGCCTGAGAGCGCGGCTTGCTTCCTCTCTGATTAACACACTCACACACAAATGTTGCTACTGTAACTAACATGTTGTATCTCTCTCTCTCTCTCTCTCTCTCTCTCTCTCTCTTTTACATGTGCTTGCTGCTGTTCTTCACATCTACAGGTAAGTGTGACTCACCTCTATCTGTATCTGTGTGTGTGTGTGTGTGTGTGTGTGTGTGTGTAGTGATGGAGGACCTGGGTAAGATGGTTTTGTGGTAGCGGCACATATGTTCGTGTGTCTTTGATGGTGAAACATAGACCAATACACACACCACACTGGGTTTACCACCTAACACACACACACACACACACACACACTATACTGTACACACACACACACACACACACACTATACTGTACACACACACACACACACTATACTGTACACACACACACACACACACTACGCTACACCCTGTAACAATCTCACTACACCCTATACCATACACACTATCCTGTATATCCTATATCCTCCTATATCCCTGTACCCTACACCCTATACACTACATCCTGTACCCTACACCCTATACACTACACCCTGTACCCTACACCCTATACACTACACCCTGTACCCTACACCCTATACACTACACCCTGTACCCTACAGCCTATACACTACACCCTGTACCCTACACCCTATACACTACACCCTGTACCCTACACCCTATACACTACACCCTGTACCCTACA
>CM075015.1:175081-183117 GCA_037576675.1 Pangasius sanitwongsei | reverse complement strand
GTCAGGATCACTGGCATCTCAGAAGTAGCATGTGTAGCTCGACCGAGAGTGAGGGAGAGAAAGAGATGGAGAGAGAGAGATGAGTCTGTATAATGTGTGTATAGTGTATAATGTGTAATGTGTATAGTGTATACTATATGGTCTGTATAATGTGTATAGTGTATAGTGTGTAATGTGTATAGTGTATACTATATAGTCTGTATAATGTGTGTATAGTGTGTATAGTGTGTATAGTGTATAATGTGTAATGTGTATAGTGTATACTATATAGTCTGTATAATGTGTATAATGTGTGTATAGTGTGTATAATGTGTAATGTGTATAGTGTATACTATATAGTCTGTATAATGTGTATAGTGTATAGTGTGTAATGTGTATAGTGTGTATAGTGTATAATGTGTATAGTGTATACTATATAGTCTGTATAATGTGTGTATAGTGTATAATGTGTGTATAGTGTGTATAGTGTATACTATATAGTCTGTATAATGTGTATAATGTGTGTATAGTGTGTAATGTGTATAGTGTATAATGTGTGTATAGTGTATAATGTATAATGTGTATACTATATAGTCTGTATAATCTGTGTATAATGTGTGTATAATGTGTGTATAGTGTGTATAGTGTATACTATATAGTCTGTATAATGTGTGTATAGTGTGTAATGTGTATAGTGTATAATGTATAATGTGTATACTATATAGTCTGTATAATCTGTGTATAATGTGTGTATAATGTGTGTATAGTGTATAATGTGTAATGTGTATAGTGTATACTATATAGTCTGTATAATGTGTGTAATGTGTGTATAGTGTATAATGTGTAGTAGTGTATAATGTGTAATAAAGTTATTTAACCAAGATAGAAATTCACTGAGATAAAATCTCTTTTACACAAATGACCTGGCCAAGAAGGCAGCAAAAGACACAACAACAACAACAACAACAACAAAATAATAATAAATAAATAAAAAACACTAGATGGGAAGAATTAGTGTAAAAATAAAAAATCAATCAAAAGAAATAGAAAAATACGTAGTAAAACAGTCGAGTATCACAGAAGCAGCTTCCAATATGGCTGAACTCAAAATTATTTATAAGTGCCATAGATTCGCCCAGTGAAGGGAGCGCACTACGCTTTAAGTGTTCCTGTAAGCTGTTCCACGTTGTAGGGGCATTAAATTTAAAACCTTTTTTCCAGCTCAGTTCTAATACGGGGAACGACAAGTTGAAAAATGTCCTCTGTGTGAAGATTGTAATGTCCATTTTTTTACAGAAATGATGGATGACAAATAATTAGGTAACAAACCGCATATAGATTTATAAATAAAACAGTACCAGTGTGAACGCCGTCGTACATCCAGAGGTGGCAGTTCAGCCTCAGCGTAAAGAGAACAGTGATGGGTTTTATAATCACAACCAGTAACAAAACATATATACATAATGCACGTGTATATAGCCTGTATAGTGTGTATAGAGTGTATAGCCTGTATAGTGTGTATAGAGTGTATAGTGTGTATAGTGTAATGTGTATATAGTCTGTATAGTTGTATAGTGTGTATAGTGTATAGTGTGTATAGTGTAATGTGTATATAGTCTGTATAGTTGTATAGTGTGTATAGTGTATAGAGTGTATAGTGTATAGTGTGTATAGTGTAATGTGTATATAGTCTGTATAGTTGTATAGTGTGTATAGTGTATAGTGTATAGAGTGTATAGAGTGTATAGTGTGTATAGTGTAATGTGTATATAGTCTGTATAGTTGTATAGTGTGTATAGTGTATAGAGTGTATAGAGTGTATAGCGTGTATAGTGTAATGTGTATATAGTCTGTATAGTTGTATAGTGTGTATAGTGTATAGTGTGTATAGTGTATAGAGTGTATAGAGTGTATAGTGTAATGTGTATATAGTCTGTATAGTTGTATAGTGTGTATAGTGTATAGTGTGTATAGAGTGTATAGAGTGTATAGTGTAATGTGTATATAGTCTGTATAGTTGTATAGTGTGTATAGAGTGTATAGCCTGTATAGTGTGTATAGTGTATAGTGTATATAGTCTGTATAGTTGTATAGTGTGTATAGTGTGTATAGTGTAATGTGTATATAGTCTGTATAGTTGTATAGTGTGTATAGTGTATAGTGTGTATAGTCTGTATAGTTGTATAGTGTATATAGTGTGTATAGTTGTATAGTGTGTATAGTGTATAGTGTATATAGTCTGTATAGAGTGTATAGTGTGTATAGTGTATAGTGTGTAATGTGTATATAGTCTGTATAGTGTATAGTGTATATAGTCTGTATAGTTGTATAGTGTGTATAGTGTGTAATGTGTATATAGTGTGTATAGTTGTATAGTGTGTATAGAGTGTATAGTGTATATAGTCTGTATAGAGTGTATAGTGTGTAATGTGTATATAGTGTGTATAGTTGTATAGTTGTATAGTGTGTATAGAGTGTATAGTGTATAGTGTATATAGTCTGTATAGTTGTATAGAGTGTATAGTGTGTATAGTGTGTAATGTGTATATACTCTGTATAGTTGTATAGAGTGTATAGTGTATACATTACTTTGCTAGTTGCTTGTTGAGCTGCATTTCTAAACTGTGGTTCGTCGATTCTTCGGTTCCTTCCAGATCCAGATATAATGATGTGTTATCATGACCTGCTCTGAGCAGATGCTTCTGTCTGACCTCAGGTCCAGCACAGAACCCATCGTTCACCTGCTGCTATTTACCTGTAGGACTGAACAATTTGTATAGAAACCACAACAAGCTCTTCCTGCATGGACTGGTCTACACTCTTAGAAAAAAAAGGGGTTCCTTAAGGGTTCTTCGCTTCTTAAAGTGGTCTTATTTCAAACACTTTCTGAAAAGGCAAAGGATTTTCAGTCTCTGATAGACTTTGCTCTTCATAGATTAAAGTTACTTTAATAAAAAAAGAGCTTGGTCTCAGTTTCTCAGCAGCACTGAAGATCATCTTCCTCAGGAGGGAGAGAGTTTAATGTGATGTCCGTCCAGAACCGCTCCTGAATCCATTCTCACCTCCTCATCATGGTGTGATTCTCCTCAGCTGTTCCCCTGAAGCTCACACCTCAGCAGTGAGTACACCTGTTCCACAAAGTCTCCACGCAGAAGTACCGTACTGTACCGGCTCCACTGACATCATCAAATTCCTCAACAAGCTTTCTGATTGGTCGGTGTTTAGATTTGAACAGTGTGCAAAAAGGACAGAGAAATGATACTTACGTGAAAGTCTAGATAATGTGTCGAAATTGTCGAAGTATTCAGCAAAAAAAAAAAAAAGTAAATGAAAATCAAAAAGTTACTTTTAAATGTACTTGAGCAATAATGTTTTGCTGTTAGCTCCTAAGAACAAAACTTCTTTTCTTACGTTTCATTTTCCAGTGATGTTTAACATTTTATTAATTTGATATCCAGTGTAGAAGTAGTGGAGAAACACAAAGTCCCAGAAGGCAATGCGGCTATACAGCACAGAGACTGGGCTCGGTCGGCTCGAGATGTTCGAGATGATGAGTGCGATGGTGTTGACGGTGGAATTAGAATGAAAGTTGAAGGTTTGGAAGCTGATGTGTGTGAGCAGAGTGTACAGATGAGTGTGATGTAAGAACTCAGAGACGTCTCAGAACTTTTTCAGGATGCATGATAACGATTTATTGACATTTTTGGTTCAGCAGTTTTGTAAAGATGAGGAAAAGGAAAACTACATTATTATCCTACATCAGTATTTCTATAAATACCTTAAAGTGCAAACATTTACTCACAGCCCCATAACCAGGTTAAAAGAGTGAGCTGAAGGATTGATTCATCTGATCAGTTATTTTATATTAAATTAAAATTAAATTAAATTATATTACACAAAACATAAATCAGTGGTGAAATCAGTCTAGTCTCCTCATCACCAGTTTAGTTTTTTTTTTCCTTCTGGTTTAATTTGACAATAAAACACAGATCTGTCCTGCTATCGAATTTATTTACTCAAGTATGAAGGCTAAATTATTGCAACAGTGACACACAAGAATCTGACCACGCGAGATGTGTGACCTTTAAAAATAAAACCGTTCAGCATCACTCTTTTAAATCGTATGAGAATAAAACCATTCTTCATTTCTGACTGATGAATTCAGAGAGGTTCAGAGGAGAAAGGTCAGAATGTGTCCCGCTTCAGCACATCTCCGGCAGCATCTTAGCAGCTCTGCATCGCAGCACTTTGAGGAAACTGTCGATCTTGTGCGAATCCCTGCGGAAGCACGACAGCAGGAAGTGGAAGTTGACCAGGCGAGAGATGTTGTCCTGTCCCAGGTCATTACTGTTGAACGGGAGGGAGGACAGAGACTCGGGGGACGAACCCATCTACAAAATAAAAGAGGACAAAAAGGTGATATTTGGTAGGAAGGTTTTTATCAGGAAAGAATATGGAAGATTTTAATTGTGTGTAAAAATAAAGGTTCATTAAGAAGTGTTAGAACATGTAAAGTTCTTTGGATGAATTAAATTCTTCAGCATTACACTACAGTCACCTTAACTCTTGATTTATTAACACTGAGTGACTAAAATCCAAAACATTTTATTGTTATTGAACATTGTGGATTTAGTCAACAGGGAATTCACTGATCTTCCACAGAAAATCCACAGAAACCAGTTCCAGCTCTTTTCTACCAGGCAGCGGTGAAGTGACTATCCTCTGAACTTTCTCTCACTTTTATAATCTCTAACCCTAACCCATTCCAGAGGAAATGTTTAGGATTCAGTTAAAGTATTTTAAAAAATAAACAAAGTTTGCAAATTATTTGCAAATAACAATTAATACCGCTCATCACCCTGAGACCTCCACCTGCACTGTGAAGCCTGGTGGTGGTAGCATCATGTTCAGCGTTACCCTCAGCCTCTCGGTTGTGTCTCTGACTAATCCCCTCTTTACCTGCTCGCTGACTTTAGGTGGACGGTCTCCTCTAGGCAGTGTTATGGTTCTGTTGTATTCTAACATTTTTAAATAATGGATTAAATGTCGCTCTGTGGGAAGTTTTTTTGATAATCAAACCCTGATTGATATTTTTCCAGGACTTTGTAACAGGTGTTTTTATTACTCCTTGGTCTTCATGATGCTGTGTGTTTAGGTTCTTTAACACACTCTGCGTTCTTCTAGGAACAGATGTTATATTGAGATCATGTAACACTTTAATTACACACTAATCGACTAATTTAGGGGTTTCACACCAACCGGGGTGAATACTAATCCAATCACAGCTCATGTTTTTTATTTATAAATAATTTTGCAGACCATACAGATTTTCCCCTTGACAGTATTTTATCAGTATTTGACAGTAGATTCATCACATAAAATAAGCTGAAGTACAGAATGTGGAGAAGTTTGGGGGGTGAATACTTATGCACCGTACACAGTGTTCACTTTGATGTGAATGTTAAAAGGATCAGTAGCGGAGATTTAAACACACACTGCTCTCTCAGTGCCACAGTGAAAGGGCGTGTACCTTGCGGACGAGGCGCTCGAGGCCGGCCCCCAGGCTGTTGGTGTGGTCCTGCAGCTCTCTGGTCTTGGTGTTGATGGAGTTGCGCTCAGGGTGGGGCAGACTGGTGGCCTCGGACGACAGCAGGGCGAGAGGATCTGACCAGGCCATGAGCAGAGAGCGAACCAGAGACAGAAGCTCGCTCTCCTGCAGCACGCAGAGGAACAGCAGAACGTCAGTCAGGGACAGAAGAACATCTCTCACGCCCTCTAGAGGCCAGCTGCAGTGAGAGTGATTTATTTTTACAGAACTCAGGAGCCGACTCTTACCGGGACACTGAGGGCCTGATCTTTATCGTTGGGGATCTGCAGGGACGAGGTGTGGCACATGGATGGCCTCATGAGCTTTCCTCCTACTGGGGGGAAATGAGAGTCCTGCAGAGGAACGGCAGGAAATAAAGAGGACAAAGAGAAACGGAGGACAAATTCAGAAAGAAGTTCATACATCCACTTGTCTGACATCATCTATCCGACTCACGCCAAACTCACGTCTACTCTCCACCTGCTTCCGTATTCATAACACACCTTCCTCTAATTCTCTCACACACTCTCCTTTCCACAGCTCTATGATGCTCTTCACACCGCTCCTCCTTCATCAGGCTGGAAAAAGAACGGCGTCATTTTCCCAAACAGTGCAGAAAGAAAACGGAAACGTGATCCGGTTTCCTGCAGCGTTCCGTTTAACTGTAAAGAATTTTCATGTTCCTCTAAAACTTATTTCATCACTTTAAATGTTGATTGATCAAATATAACGATCACATAATCTTCAGCAGTGCAGTGGCTGTCTGACAAACTTGGACAATTTTACCAGCAGATGTAATGCTGCAGATCTGTTTTGCATAAATTTACACACTTTAACATTTTATTGTTAATTACGAGCCGTATAAAATCTATCATCTCCAAGCTAGACGGAATCCCAAATAACTTCCTGTTCACTCTACATGCTCACTACGTAGTGCACTACAATTACTTCTCATGGTTTTGCCATTAAAACAAACTAACAGCGTCATATTTTAACATCATATAATCTACAGGGTTTTTCATTTCAAAGAAAAACAAGTATTGCGTCAGTCAACAACTCGTCCATCACCAGTCTCCGCCCCACACCCTCCAGAGAAACTCCGCCCACTTTCACAAGTATGATTGTAAACAGAGACAGGAACTCGCCTGGGGTACAGATGGTTCTAGATTCAGGTTAAAAATTGTACGCTATTGTACTGTCTAGAGGGAAAACACTACACACACATACACACACACACACACACACACACTGACCAGGTCGTTGGTGAGCGAGGTGCTGAGTGAGTGCAGTTTGTCGGAGAGCTGTGAGGCTCGGTCCAGCAGGTCGTTCAGACTGACTCCCTCAGTGTAGACGAGGACACACATCAACACCGTCACTGAGACATAAACAATGATCAGATTCATTAAAGGTGCACTCTGTAATGTTTAAACATCTTCCTACACCTCCAGTCATCATGTCATTTCGCATCACGCACCTCAGACTGTCCTTCACAACACTGCTGTACAGAGGAACTGAGTCATTTCTTAGTTTCAAGCTTTGTTTAAAATTTTCAGGGCCTGAAATGAGATTTTTTTCCTCCCGCTCTTTAGAGGACAATATGTTTGCAGAATATAAAGATAGAGTATAAAATCTAAAAGAAATGCAGTGGAATATTTTACATTAAAAATATTAAAAAAAAGGAGAGAAAAGAAAAAAAACCCAGATCTGCTCAGCCCCACCCCTTCCCTGAAGAAGGGAATAAAGATATATTTACTCTAAATGACAAAGAGAAATAAAAGCAGGAAGAGGAAAAGACAAGTGAGTTAAACACTAATCATTAAACACTGACCTGCCAGGTGCAGTCTGGTGCATTTACAGCATCGAGCCATCTTCTTCTTCTTCTTCTTCTTCTTCTTCTTCTTCTTCTTCTGCAGTTGTTCAGTGGTCGACTCTCTCAGTGATGAATCTGTCTCTCAGGTCACATCCTCGCTTGTGTCAGTGTTATATACTCTCTGTGCTCTCGTCTCATTAGTGTATGTAGAGCAGGTCTTTCACTCGGAGCTCATTGTCTCCAAACCGGCTTGCTCCTGAATTCCCCAAATGAGAAACATTACTGTCCCGGGGTCCGGAGTGATGAATAAGTGCAGGTGCAGGACGCGGGACGCGGGACGAGACGCCGCTCCAGATCAATCTAACATCACTCCTTTAAATGCATGAACAGGTTCAGTTTAATTACGAGCAGCAGGATGTAAAGGCCGGGCGTTAAAACACTGATCAGATGAGTTACACAAGAGCGCTGAGTGTGTGTGTGTGTCTTTGTTTTTGTGTCCACTGAATTTGATCTTCTATGTTGGTTAAACTCAGGGAACACCCTTTTCCCTCTCACCGATTGTTTTTACCCCAAACACACATGTAACTCAGGCCAGAGTCGATACGGTGCTATAATTAGCTGTGTGTGTGTCTGTGTGTGTGTGTGTGTGTAGTATTTTGT
>CM075015.1:165081-170081 GCA_037576675.1 Pangasius sanitwongsei | reverse complement strand
TCAGTGTAAAGTTTCTTTAATGTTCATTAATTTCACTTAAAGCTCGAGTTTTACACTGAAGCGCAATAATGCGCCAAATAATTCCTGTATTTCTCTTTTACTGTGTAGTTTAGTGTGTAGTTTAGTGTGTAGTTTTGTTGTGTAGTTTTATGTAGTTTATTGCATTTTATTTATGAATGTTTTTATTATTTTGTCCGACTGTTCAGGTAAAATATATAACTTTATATCAGTTATTTATTGTTTATTATTTATTACATGCATTATACATTTTATTACAAGTTGTATGCGTTTTGTTGAGATGTGAAAAATCAGATTTCCTCAGAGATGAAGCCGAAGGTCACGCAGAAAGTTAAAAGAAAAGTGATTTAATTTAATATTCTGATGTTTTACGTTAAATGTGTTACAGTAAATACAGTAAGTCTTAAATAACAGAACCTGAAGTGAAGTGACTTGTGGTGACCCAGATTTGTGCTCTGCATTTAACCCATCCAAGCGCACACACACTCACTCTAGTGAACACACACCCACACACACACTCACTCTAGTGAACACACACCTGGAGCAGGGGGCAGTGCCGGGGAACAGTTGGGGGTTCGGTGCCTTGCTCAAGGGTCTCACCTCAGTGGTGGTATTGAGGGTGGAGGAGACGCTGGTCATTCACTCCCCCACCTACAATCCCTGCCGGACCCGAGACTCGAACCCATGACCTTCAGGTTCACCTTCGGGTTACAAGGCCGACTCTCTAACCGTTAGGCCACGACTGCACAACCTGGCCTTTTTTTTTTATTTACTGCTATTAACTCTAGCATTATTAATCACAAAAAATAACACTCTATTAGTCTATTTATCAGCTAAACTAAAAAATAAATCACTTATCACTACAAATCGATGTATCTGTAACATTATTATTAGACAGACAGAGAGGGAGAGAGACAGCACTTTGTATTCTGCAGGTCTTCAGTCCGGTCAGTAGGTGGTGCTAGTATGCAGTTTATTCGATGTATTTCACTGAGGTCTCTCTCTCTCTCTCTCTCTCTCTCTCACACATACACACACACACACACACACACAGTACAGCGTCTCCTAGTGACACAGTCTGCAAGAATTTTTGCAGTTTGCACATCTTGAATTTTTTGAATTTTTGAATTTTTTTTTCTTTTCATCATGTCTCTTCAACTTTCAGAGATTTCCTCTTTATAAACTGACAGACGGGGAGACAAACACACACACTCACACACACACACTCAGAGAGAGAGAGAGAGAGAGAGAGAGAGAGAGAGCAACTTCAGTTTGCATAAATATTCAAACTGAAGTTGCTCTCTCTCTTTCTGTGTGTTTGTGTGTGTAAAAAATTCTTTCTCTTTCTCATGTGCACATCTCTTGTCCCCGCCTCTCTGCCCTGTGTACACACACACACACACACTCTTACTAACCTGCACTCTGTCTGTCTCTCTCAGAAGAACACACACACACACACACACACACACAGAACATTAGAAGATGTCAGACTCAGAGACCACTGTTCCTGCAGAGAGTCGCGTCCCAGCCGCCTGCGAGACCATCAAGGCAGATCTGGATAAATGGTGAGTGTGTCCATGTTCTGTCCTGGTGCAGCTGTGTGTGAACTCGCTCTCCTTCTCCTCCTGTACGCGTCTCTCTGCTCCCCCTGTACGCGTCTCGCTTCTCCTCCTGTACGCGTCTCGCTGCTCCTCCTGTACGGGTCCCGCTTCTCCTCCTGTACGGGTCTCTCTGCTCCTCCTGTATGCGTCTCGCTTCTCCTCCTGTATGCGTCTCGCTTCTCCTCCTGTACGCGTCTCTCTGCTCCTCCTGTATGCGTCTCGCTTCTCCTCCTGTATGCGTCTCGCTTCTCCTCCTGTACGCGTCTCGCTTCTCCTCCTGTACGCGTCTCGCTGCTCCTCCTGTACGCGTCTCTCTGCTCCTCCTGTACGCGTCTCGCTGCTCCTCCTGTACACGTCCCGCTTCTCCTCCTGTACGCGTCTCTCTGCTCCTCCTGTACGCGTCCCGCTTCTCCTCCTGTACGCGTCTCGCTGCTCCTCCTGTACGCGTCTCTCTGCTCCTCCTGTACGCGTCCCGCTTCTCCTCCTGTACACGTCCCGCTTCTCCTCCTGTACGCGTCCCGCTTCTCCTCCTGTACGGGTCTCTCTGCTCCTCCTGTACGCGTCTCGCTTCTCCTCCTGTACGGGTCTCTCTGCTCCTCCTGTACGCGTCCCGCTTCTCCTCCTGTACGCGTCCCGCTTCTCCTCCTGTACGCGTCTCTCTGCTCCCCCGGATGCGTCTCACTGCACTGTGTGAACCTCCTGCTCCTGAAGGTCCTCAGAGTGATGTAGATAATGAGGTGAAGTAACAGCAACATGTCTTGATGTACATTTAAAATGGAGGAACGTGTCCAGGCCGTGAAGTTTGTTTCTTTAGTTCTGTGACTCCAGTTGAAAAGTGACTCCAGTTTTCCCAGACATTTCCATAATGTTCCAGAGATCATCTGTGTTCAGCTGGACGGAAGTCCCACGGTGTCCTAAACCACATCAGCACACCTGTGTGACATCACTAAGGAAGTGGGCGTGGTCTGACTTTTTGGGTGATACAGACTTCAGATTACTTTTTATCTAAATTATTCTCTAGTGCAGAACCACTGAAGCGAAACTGCGTATGTGTTGAAAGGATCTGGTGGACATGTGGCGTGTGTGTGTGCATGTGCGTGATAAATCTGTTTATAAGCACATGCACACACATGCACTGTTGGGTGGTGTGTGCCTTGCTGATAATAAAGCTGAGTTCTGTGGAGAGGCGTGGACTCAACTCGTTGGGTCTGTGTGTGTGTGTATGTGTGTCTGTGTGTGTGTGTTTGTTAGACAAAGATGGTATTTGAATATTTAAGGCAAAATATAGTAAATTTCCTCCTTTATAAAAACCCAAGTCTTGCACAGAAAATTCCTGTTCCAGAGTTTTTTGTTTTTCTAAACTGTAATTTTTTCCAAATGGAGAAACTCTACACCTGCTCACTGTCACAGGATGAAATGTTTACAGTCATAAGTCATAGCAGTGAGAGCGACAACATCACAGTGTGAAGACAGCATGGTCGGTTGGTCAGGCAGTGAGTTGGATGGACTCGGCACTGACTGTAACTGCAAAAATAAACTATTTGATCTTTTAACAATTGTGTCTCCTTACTGGTGTGTGTGTGTGTGTGTGTGTGTGTGTGTGCGTGTGTGTGTGTTGGTGAATGAACTAAACAAGGCTAACATTAAACAGCAGGTGATGTTTCCTCTCGTGCCTCTGCATGATCGCACACTGACATGGTGAATGTTTCACACCAGAAGTATCCCATACAGCACAGGACTCCTGTCCTCATATGAACAGCTTCTGTGTGTGTGTGAGTGTGTGTGTGTGTGTGTGTTCTGGACACAAGATCACAGTGCATTTAACCTCCTCTGATCTGGAGTGTTTCCACTGGCAGCAGTAAGGGCGTGGCCCCGCACTATCACATTCCACACAGTTTTAGTCTGTTAAAGCGATTATGTAGTCATTGATATGGCAGTCACATGGCCTGTGTGTGTGTGTGTGTGTGTGTGTGTGTGTGTGTGTAAAGTGCTCATTTAAATAGAAAGCTGTCTTTACTCTGGATCTGAAGTTGCTCTGATGGTAGTGACCTTTGACCCTGTGTTCTGTGTTAGTGTGTGAGTCACGGCTCTTTACAAGTGTGTGTTAACGTCTCACTGACTGTAACTGCACAATAACTACACCTGCTATGGTCCTGTAACTATTATTACACACTCATCTAATCTCAAATATACTATTACTGTCTCTCTCTCTCTCTCCGTCTCTCTCTCTCCGTCTCTCTCTGTCCCTCTCTCTCTCCGTCTCTCTCTGTCCCTCTCTCTCTCCGTCTCTCTCTGTCACTCACTCTGTCTCTCTGTCTCTCTCTCTCTCACTCTGTCTCTGTCTCACTCTCTCTCTCTCTCTCTGTCCCTCTCTGTCACTCTCTCACTCTGTCTCTCTGTCTCTCTGACTCTCTCTCTCTCTCTCCATCTCTCTCTGTCCCTCTCTGTCACTCTCACTCTGTCTCTCTCTCTCTCTCACTCTGTCTCTGTCTCACTCTCTCTCTCTCTCTGTCTCTCTCTGTCCCTCTCTGTCACTCTCTCACTCTGTCTCTCTCTCTCTCACTCTGTCTCTGTCTCACTCTCTCTCTCTCTGTCTCTCTCTCTCTCTGTCTGTCTCTCTCACTCTGTCTCTGTCTCACTCTACCTGTTTTTCTCTTTGCCTATCTCTCACTCTCTCTTTCGCTCCATCAGTCTGACGCAGTGTGACAGTGAGTCTGCCTGAAATAATCTCTCTCTCTCTCTGTCTCACTCTACCTGTTTTTCTCTTTGCCTATCTCTCACGCTCTCTTTCGCTCCATCAATCTGATGCAGTGTGACAGTGAGTCTGCCTGAAATAATCTCTCTTTCTCTCTCTCTCTCTCTCTCTCTCTCACACACACACACACACTCCCTCTATGACATTCTTGTTTAGTATTTTGGCGGTACTGTTTATTAAATGATTAAACTCTGCATTATGATCAGTGAAGTCAAGCAGCATGTGATCAGAAAACTAATACAAGTATTTCTGTTTGTTTAAGAGCACTGTTCACACACTTGGCTATAAACTGTGTGTGTATGTGTGCATGTGTGTGTGTGTGTGTGTATGTGTGTGTGTATTTTGCAGTATAAAGGAGAAGGGAGAATCGGCGTGTAAGGAGCTGATGGAGGCGTTCGCCGCCTGTGTAAAGAGCAACACTACAGCATCATGAGGAGCTCCCTCACACAGGGCAGGTAATACACACACACACACATATACAAACACACACAGGACAGGTAATACACACAATTCAATTCAATTCAGTTTTATTTGTATAGCGCTTTGTCGTAGGGTATCCGTGACCGGAGGTCTTTTCGAGGCAGAGGACGTGAGGCAGGAACTTACTTAGGGTGAAATTTATTTTT
>CM075015.1:150153-164981 GCA_037576675.1 Pangasius sanitwongsei | reverse complement strand
TAAGGGAAGAATTTATTATCTTTAAAAGAGGTTTGATTGTTTCAGGAATTATCTGTTTGAGGAAACAAGTAGGTAAGTAGGTAACTTTGCCAGTTAGACGGGGCTGATGTATGTAACTGTAACCGGGAGGACTAGCTTCATTTTATGCTACAAACTCGTTTGGTTTGATCCACGTTTCTGTTAAACACAGTACATCAAACTCCTGATCAGTGATGGTTTCATTAACAATAAGTGCTTTAGACCTAAGAGATCTAATGTTCAACAGTCCTAGCGTCAGATCAACGGTGTTGGCTATGTATGTGGTTTGATTTAATTTTATGTTAATTAGGTTGCTAAAACAAATTGTCTGAGTGTGTGTGTGCGTGGCGTGTGTGTGCATGCAGCATGTGTGTGTGTGTGCGCGTGTGTGCATGCAGCATGTGTGTGTGGCGTGTGTGTGCATGCAGCATGTGTGTGTGTGTGTGCGCGGCGTGTGTGTGCATGCAGCATGTGTGTGTGCGCGGCGTGTGTGTGCATGCAGCATGTGTGTGTGTGTGTGTGTGTGTGCGCGTGTGTGCATGCAGCATGTGTGTGTGTGCGTGGCGTGTGTGTGCATGCAGCATGTGTGTGTGTGTGTGTGTGTGTGTGCGCGTGTGCATGCAGCATGTGTGTGTGTGCGTGGCGTGTGTGTGCATGCAGCATGTGTGTGTGTGTGTGTGTGTGCGTGCGGCGTGTGTACTTTTTCTCTCACCTGCACACCACCTGTGTAAAATATCAGCACTGATGATCAGTATCCTGATGCAGAATAAAGAAATCTGCTCTGTTGTTTCTCCGTGTTCCTGCAGGTGCTCCACATTCCCAGCTTTCCCAGCATTCCCTGCTTTCCCTGCAGTACTGGCAGCAGAAACCCGCTACACCTCTTCTCTTCCCCTTATCTCCCCTCTGTAAGGTTCAGATGGTATCTTCCTGCCCTCCGTCTCCCTCATGGCCAGATGATCCGATCTGATCCGATGTGGAGACAGTTCAGGGATCTCGTGGCTTTTTAATGTAAATTGTTTGTTTGAGATTCTTCCATAATAAAGTTTAAAACATCAGTACAGCATTTGTTTGGTTTTTTTTGTCATTTTCATAGTAGTTTCTACATTTCTGAATTTGTTCATTCATGACTTGTATTAGTAGTAGTACTAGTATTATTATTATTATTATTATTATTATTATTATTATTAGTAGTAGTAGTAGTTGTAGTATTAGTAATAGTAGTATTAGTATTAGTATTAGTAGTAGTAGTATTAGTATTAGAAGTATACTTTATTGTCCTCGAGAAGAAAATTGTTGTGAAACATGTTGCTGCAGACATACAATAAACAGTAACCGAGCATAAGCTTTAGGATCTTCTAAAGGCTTCAAAATCAAGTGCATAATGCTGTTAATAGCATCTTCAGTTCCTCTCCCCTGTCTATAGGCGAACTGTAAGGGTCTAGATTACTAGCAACCTCTGCTTTTAACACAGATACAACACACTTTTCAAAACATTTCATAATCACAGATGTTAATGCAACCGGTCTAAAATATTCTCTAAAGGAATCAATGTTCTTTTCCACAAACTGGGAACAGTACCCGAATCCAAAGATTGTTGAAATATAGGAAGCCAAGCTGGAGTCAGTTCATCTGCACAACACTTAACAATATGGGGAGAAATTCCATTCCGATGCCGATTTCTTTGAACAAACATGTTTAAAATAGAAGTTAATCTGATTCGAATCAATCAATAGCTTATCTTCGATGATATCTGAAAAAGACTCCATTACACCAATACTATTCTCAGAGATATGCCCACGCTTCTCAAATCTTAGATAAAAGTCATTTAAATCATTCACTTTCTGTAAGTCATCAAAAATAATAACAGTATTTCTGAAAGACTGCATATTAGTTATAGATTTCATAGAGTCCCACATCTGTTTAGGGTTCGACATATACAGCTTGTTCTCCAGGAGTTCATGTTTCTTCCTGGCATCTCTTTATAGTCCATTCAACTCCTTCTGAACAACTCTTACCCCAAGACTATCATGACTGCAAAAAGCCAGTTTCTTCCTGTTAACACAGTCTTCGGTCTCCTTTGTTATGTAGGGGTTTATTGTTGGCATAAATGATCACTTCCTTTTTGGGTATCACATTATCGGTGCAAAATTTAATATAACCTGTTATTACCACGGTAGTTTCATCAATATCATCGCTAGGGAAAACTTCCCAGTCCGTACAAAGAAAACAGCCTTTCAAGGCTTCAACACTGTCCTTTGACCACACATTAACATTTTTCACCACGGGTTTGTGTCTCTTCAACAGAGTCTTATATGTCGGAATTAAAAACACAGTGTTGTGAACAGAGTTTGATAGAGGAGGCCTTAGTCTGGGTGTATATGCCTCCTTTATGTTCCCATAGCATTTATCTAAGACATTTTTATCTCTTGTGTTGTCTTTAACGTGCTGTTCATACCCGGAGAGAACTGTCTCTAATTTGCAATGGTTAAAATCACCAAGAATAAAAGCCGGTCCTCCTGGTGTACGCTGAAGTTGGGTTTGAATACAGTCTCTTATAACGCCCGCGGCGTTTGCTGCCTTGGCCGAAGGCGGAACATAAACAATACACATCAAAATGTTCCCGAATTCTCTTGGGAGATAAAAGGGTCTCAAACTCAAACATAAGAGTTCAATATCTGGATTACATACCATGGATTTCACTGTAATATGAATCAGACATCATTAATCAGACATCATCAGCAGTTCTGACCCTAAACGATAGAACCTGTGATAGCTCGGCTCTGAACGGCTCTGAATGGTATATATGAAGTATGATAAAGTGCTTACTGCAGGTCAATGAATGTTTTTGTGGAGGTGGGAGGAACCCGGAGAACCCGAAGAACCCGGAGAACACATGAACCTCCACGTAGACAGAAACCTGAGCTCAGGATCAAAGCTGTGAGGAGACGACGCTACACACTGCGGATGGAATATATAGCTGTTTGTTTACAACAGTTTTTATGTCAGATTTTATGTGTTTATTACAGATTAGTGATAGAGACGTTGATATTAAAAAGTTCTGAGCGGATGAGAAAAATGATAGAACTGGAAGTGACATATTTCACCGTCTTGTTGCTGCAGGGGAGCCACTCAGGGGTTCTTTCAGGAGATTAGCTCAGAGGTGGATAAGAACTATTCCAGGTACAACACCTGCAGCGCAGTGGAGTGTGTTTACAGCGTCACGCTCTTAAAGAGGAAGATATTACGTGTGCTAGAAGACTGCAGCTGTGGGTGAGTTTATAAAACATGAGCCGAATCACTCAGAACCTTCAGGAGTTTATTACAAATCTGAAAAATGAATAAATGACCAGTTTCCTTCTTTATACTCCACACACACACACACCTCCTTCATCACAAAAAGTTCCTCTGTGTGTCTGTGTGTGTGTGAGAGAGAGAGAGAGAGAGTGTGTGTGTGTGAGAGAGAGAGAGTGAGTGTGTGTGTGTGTGTGAGAGAGTGTGTGTGTGTGAGAGAGAGAGAGAGTGTGTGTGTGTGTGTATGTGCTGCCGCCTCGTGGTCATGAGCAGAACTGCATATTGCGGTTGAAACTGCAGTGATATAATAACAGCTGGAGTGATTTATAGCATTAGCATTAGCACATCATGACTCAGGAGTGTATTATTATTATTATTATTATTATTATTATTATTATTATTATTATTATCACACTCTAGGAATAATGTCCTTTGAACGGCCTGATTGATGTATATCTGCTGTATTGTCAGGTTAAAGCGCGAGCTCTGTGTAGCACGGATGTGATTGGATAACAGGATCAGAGGAGCGCTGTGATTGGATCATTTACTCATTTGCATATTTTATGCACAAAGAAAAAATTGTGACGATTTCTTTTCTTTATTATAAAACAGTAATAAAATATCTACAGTGTTGATGTTTATGTCCCAGTCAGAGCTCCAGTGTGAGAATATTAGAGAAAGTGAGGGAATATAATAATAATAATAATAATAATAATAATAATAATAATAATAATAATGAGAGATTAAAGGGTTTTTTTAAACAGTGCAGTGATGGGAGTGATGGAGAGGATGCGCGTTCACGAGGGCTCGCGCAGGGCGGGGACGCGCGGGCGCGCGCGCGCAGGGCTGAGGAGCAGAGAGGAACCCGGATGCTGATGCTGATGGAGAGAGAAGAAGGAAGGAGAAGGAGGAAAAGATAAGATAAACCCCAGACAGAGGGATGATCCACCGGGCTGAAGGAGCGCTACAGCCAGCGTCTGGGTCCCGAAGCGACTGAGAGGAAGCGGCAGGAGAAGCGGAACCGGGATCGCCATTTTTATCCTGAGGATGTCCGGTATCCGGGAGACGGGAGGAGAGCGCGGGGAGGAGCTGCTGTGAGGGAGACATCATCACCACCACCACCATCCTGAAATGCCGGCTTTCCTCAGAGAAACGCTCTCTAACCAAAACAGGACAAAAACTCAGTGACTGTGATCCTGCTGGAGAAATTCCCCGAGGCGGCGGTCGCGCGCTCCCCGGCCTGCACTGCTCCAAACCCGGATGCGCGGCCTGGACAAGACCGCGGCTCAGCTACACACAGGCCTCTCCCTCTCTCTCTCCCTCTCCCTCTCTCTCCCTCTCTCTCTCTCTCATTCACTCATCACTGAGCTCTTACACATTAACTGAAAAAAGGGGAACATTTCCAGGAGTCAGAGATGGATATGCTATTATCTATTAGATGACAGGCTTTTATTTGTTTTTACTTATTTATTTATTTTTTTATCATCATATCAGCCTGTTAATAACTGGGTCACTTCCGGTCTCTGAGTCATCCATGTCCTCCTGATAAAAAAATAAACTAGCAGGGAAAAAAATTTTCTGATCCCAGTTGTCTCCTGATCTTCACGTTCATCATCACAGACTTCCTGTCAGACGAGCTGTCTCCTGGATCATCTTTCATCTTCATCCTCATCCTCATCCTCATCCTCCTTCCGCTCGGCGTCCCGGAAACTCTTCAAACCTTTTCACAACAAGGCAGCTGGAGAGCAGGAGCAGGATCAGGCCTCACCATCACCTGCAGCCCGTCGGTAATGTCGGACAGGCGCGTGACGTCATCACGCAGGACGCAGCGCCGCGCACTGAACCGGAAGTGACAGTGATTTCCTGAATTGTTGTGGTCAGTCATTGAAGCTGTTAATTGCTGAGCATCATGTCCAGTAAAGAGGTGTCCAGCAGTCACCCTGCTCAGTATGTGGGGCCGTACCGCCTGGAGAAGACCCTGGGGAAAGGACAGACAGGTAAATAATCACACTTTATTATTTAATTATAATTTATATTAAAATACAGCTCCAGTAGTACACTGCTGGCAGTATTAACATGGAGAAGAAGAAGAGACAGGTAAATAAACTCATACAGTTATATTTCTACATTTAATTCCACTACAGTCGTGTTTAACACGGTACTGAGATCTGATTTTATTACAAAACTTTATTATTAAAGGGAAAAACATTATTACTGTGTGTGTGTGTGTGGCTTTTACATCATTGCGATATATAATAATAATGATTAAAACCTGACTGTCATGAAGAAGAGACTAAACAAGGTGACAGTATATAATTATAAGAAAAAGAAATGAATAAGTTACGAATTTATGAATTTACGAAATTAGGAATAGAATTTAACAATTACTCCGTTAATGTTATGTTTGTTCTGCTGTAGCCGTACAGGTACAAGAAGAGATACAGGTAGAGGAAGAGGTAGAGATACAGGTAGAGGTACAGGTAGAGGAAGAGGTACGGGTAGATGAAGAGATAGGGGTAGAGGAAGAGGTACAGGTAGAGATACAGGTAGAGGTACGGGTACAGGTACAGGTAGAGGAAGAGATAGGGGTGGAGGAAGAGGTACAGGTAGAGGAAGAGATAGGGGTAGAGGTAGAGATACAGGTACAGGTAGAGGTAGAGATACAGGTACAGGTAGAGGTAGAGGTACGGGTAGAGGAAGAGATACGGGTGGAGGAAGAGGTACAGGTAGAGGAAGAGATAGGGGTGGAGGAAGAGGTACAGGTAGAGGTACGGGTACAGGTACGGGTAGAGGAAGAGGTACAGGTAGAGGTACGGGTACAGGTACGGGTAGAGGAAGAGGTACAGGTAGAGGTACGGGTACAGGTATGGGTAGAGGAAGAGGTACAGGTACAGGTAGAGGTACGGGTACAGGTACGGGTAGAGGAAGAGGTACAGGTACGGGTACAGGTATGGGTAGAGGAAGAGGTACAGGTACAGGTAGAGATACAGGTAGAGGTACGGGTACAGGTACGGGTAGAGGAAGAGGTACAGGTAGAGGTACAAGTAGAGGTAGGGGTACAGGTAGAGGTGATGACATCACAAAACGTTCATGCTGAGTTCCATGAAATCTGCTCAGGCTGTAGAACAGTGTCGTACAGTGTCATTGCTGTAACAGCGGATCAGTGAAACTGTGCTTCTGGATTGTTTTAGTAAATTACTGAAGGAGAGGTCTTTAACAATTCCACTATAAAACATAATTCTAGCACTTTCCATAACCAAATAACTGATTAGTGTAAATAATGATGTCACGAAAACGAGAGAATGTTGTTGAAATAGAGATCAGAGATTTACTTTATTTATGCAGGAGATTATCGTTTTTACACCAAAACCGCAGAATGAGTCGTGATCGCGCTCTCAGTGAGGATAAAAGCTGAACTTCATCAATACAGCCTTTCTTTAAGAGTAAAATTCATCTCGGTTCTTTCAGAGCAGACTCTGCTTTACGGGTTTGTGTAGATGAATGTGTAGATGTGTGTGTAGCTGAGTGTGTAGATGAGTGTGTAGATGAGTGTAGCTGAGTGTGTAGATGAGTGTAGATGAGTGTAGCTGAGTGTGTAGATGAGTGTAGATGAGTGTGTAGATGAGTGTGTAGATGAGTGTGTAGATGTGTGTAGCTGAGTGTGTAGCTGAGTGTGTAGATGAGTGTAGATGAGTGTGTAGATGAGTGTAGCTGAGTGTGTAGATGAGTGTGTAGATGAGTGTAGATGAGTGTGTAGATGAGTGTGTAGATGAGTGTAGCTGAGTGTGTAGATGAGTGTAGATGAGTGTGTAGATGAGTGTAGCTGAGTGTGTAGATGAGTGTAGATGAGTGTAGATGTGTGTAGATGTGTGTAGATGAGAGTGTAGATGAGTGTAGATGAGTGTAGATGAGTGTAGATGTGTGTAGATGAGAGTGTAGATGAGTGTAGATGAGTGTAGATGAGTGTAGATGTGTGTAGATGAGTGTTGTAGATGTGTGTAGATGAGTGTTGTAGATGTGTGTAGATGAGTGTTGTAGATGTGTGTAGATGAGTGTAGTAGATGAGTGTGTAGATGAGTGTAGATGTGTGTAGATGAGTGTGTAGATGAGTGTAGATGAGTGTGTAGATGTGTGTAGATGAGTGTGTAGATGAGTGTAGATGTGTGTAGCTGAGTGTAGATGTGTGTGTAGATGAGTGTAGATGAGTGTAGATGTGTGTAGATGTGTGTAGTAGATGAGTGTGTAGATGAGTGTAGATGTGTGTAGCTGAGTGTGTAGATGAGTGTAGATGAGTGTGTAGCTGAGTGTAGCTGAGTGTGTAGATGAGTGTAGCTGAGAGTGTAGATGAGTGTAGCTGAGTGTAGCTGAGTGTGTAGATGAGTGTTGCTGAGAGTGTAGATGAGTGTAGATGTGTGTAGATGAGAGTGTAGATGTGTGTAGCTGAGAGTGTAGATGAGTGTAGATGAGTGTGCAGATGAGTTTAGATGAGTGTGTAGATGTGTGTAGCTGAGTGTAGCTGAGTGTAGATGAGTGTGTAGATGAGTGTGTTGATGAGTGTAGATGTGTGTGTAGATGAGTTTAGATGAGTGTAGACGAGTGTAGACGAGTGTGTAGATGAGTGTGTAGATGAGTGTAGATGTGTGTGTAGATGAGTGTAGATGAGTGTAGATGAGTGTAGACGAGTGTGTAGATGAGTGTAGATGAGTGTGTAGATGAGTGTGTAGATGAGTGTGTAGATGTGTGTAGATGAGTGTAGACGAGTGTGTAGATGAGTGTGTAGATGTGTGTAGATGTGTGTGTAGATGAGAGTAGACGAGTGTGTAGATGAGTGTGTAGATGTGTGTAGATGAGTGTGCACATGAGTTTAGATGAGTGTGTAGATGAGTGTAGACGAGTGTAGATGAGTGTGTAGCTGAGTGTAGATGTGTGTGTAGATGTGTGTGTAGATGAGTGTAGATGTGTGTCGATGAGTTTAGATGAGTGTGTAGCTGAGTGTAGCTGAGTGTAGCTGAGTGTAGATGTGTGTAGACGAGTGTGTAGACGAGTGTGTAGATGAGTGTGTAGATGAGTGTAGACGAGTGTAGATGAGTGTGCACATGAGTTTAGATGTGTGTAGATGAGTGTAGACGAGTGTAGATGAGTGTGTAGATGTGTGTAGCTGAGTGTAGCTGAGTGTAGCTGAGTGTAGCTGAGTGTAGACGAGTGTGTAGACGAGTGTAGATGAGTGTGTAGATGTGTGTAGCTGAGTGTAGCTGAGTGTAGCTGAGTGTAGACGAGTGTGTAGACGAGTGTAGATGAGTGTAGACGAGTGTGTAGATGAGTGTGTAGCTGAGTGTAGACGAGTGTAGACGAGTGTAGACGAGTGTAGACGAGTGTGTAGACGAGTTTAGATGAGTGTGTAGACGAGTGTAGACGAGTGTAGATGAGTGTAGACGAGTGTGTAGATGAGTGTAGCTGAGTGTAGCTGAGTGTAGACGAGTGTAGACGAGTGTGTAGACGAGTTTAGACGAGTGTGTAGACGAGTTTAGATGAGTGTATAGATGAGTGTAGATGAGTGTAGATGAGTGTGTAGATGAGTGTAGATGAGTGTGTAGATGAGTGTAGATGAGTGTGTAGATGAGTGTAGATGAGTGTAGCTGAGAGTGTAGATGAGTGTAGATGTGTGTAGATGAGAGTGTAGATGTGTGTAGATGAGAGTGTAGATGTGTGTAGATGAGTGTGTAGATGTGTGTAGATGAGTGTAGATGTGTGTAGATGAGTGTGTAGATGTGTGTAGATGAGTGTGTAGATGAGTGTAGCTGAGTGTAGACGAGTGTAGACGAGTGTGTAGACGAGTTTAGATGAGTGTGTAGATGAGTGTGTAGATGAGTGTGTAGATGAGTGTAGATGAGTGTGTAGATGAGTGTGTAGATGAGTGTAGATGAGTGTGTAGATGAGTGTGTAGATGAGTGTAGATGAGTGTAGATGAGTGTGTAGATGAGCTGCGTGTTGATATAATATTGATATCGGGATAAATGACATCACCGTATAGTGTTCTGAGAGATCGCAGGTATCGTCGTATCTTTTTCTAACATTTAATAAAAACAACAAACCGAATTGGTGTTAAAAACTTTATATTGAATATTTTTTACATGTATATTTTTAAAAAAAGTATTTAAAAAATGAAAGATTAATTTTTAAAGTTCTTTTCAGTTCAGTAATTTATTTTTGTAGTTTTTATTTTTCTGTTTTAAAGCAGAACTCTAAAGCTGTATATCGTATCAGAGAAATGTCCTTAAGTATATTTATAATAATTTAAGTATTTATAATTTATTTAATTATACGGTAATATTATCTATATGTCTATACATCTATATCTATATGTCTATATATATATATATATAGAATCAGAGGACTGACTTTAGACATGATATTCACCACAGTGTATAATATTATGCATTTATGTTTTAGATAATATATTATAATATTGGAATATTTAATGTGTCTATAGTGTAAAAATGGCCCTGAAAAGTTCATTTTTAAAAGAAATAAAGTGAAATCTGTTATTTTTCGGTCATTGGGTTAAAAAAAAAACAATAAACACGGGTTTTGTATATAAAAGTTTGAGTTCTGTTTATTTACTTTTACATAAAACTATTAAAATATGTAAATATTATGTAACATCACTATCTGCTGTCTTATAAATGTGTTTAAAGGAAAAAATACTTTTTAAAAGGGGAATAAAGTTAGAATATTAGAATGAAGGCTCACGTCAAAAATTTATCAAAAAAGAAAAATAAAAGGACAAATTAATAATTATTTAAAAGAAAGATGAATTTAAAAATAAATGATGTGATTATATTATTTGTGGTTTGAGGAACATTTTAATTTCTGATTGCTGTATTTTGCTTTCTCATAACCAAATAATATAAAAATAAAAACTAAATTATTTCAGTAGCTGCGTTTCTACTCTGAACATGTATGTGTGTGATGCTGTATGATGTCGTGTGATGGTGTGTGATGGACTGTGATGGACTGTGATGGACTGTGATGGCGTGTGATGGCGTGTGATGGCGTGTGATGGCGTGTGATGCTGTATGATGCTGTATGATGGCGTGTGATGGCATGTGATGGTGTGTGATGGTGTGTGATCCTGTATGATGGTGTGTGATGGCGTGTGATCCTGTATGATGGCGTGTGATGGCGTGTGATGCTGTATGATGCTGTATGATGGCGTGTGATGGCATGTGATGGCGTGTGATGGCGTGTGATGCTGTATGATGGCGTGTGATGGCGTGTGATGCTGTGTGATGGCGTGTGATGGCGTGTGATGCTGTGTGATGCTGTGTGATGGCGTGTGATGGCGTGTGATGCTGTATGATGGCGTGTGATGGCGTGTGATGGCGTGTTATGGCGTGTGATGGTGTGTGATGCTGTATGATGCTGTATGATGGCGTGTGATGGCGTGTGATGGGGTGTGATCCTGTATGATGGCGTGTGATGGCGTGTGATGCTGTGTGATGGCGTGTGATGGCGTGTGATGGCGTGTTATGGCGTGTGATGGTGTGTGATGCTGTATGATGCTGTATGATGCTGTGTGATGGCGTGTGATGGGGTGTGATCCTGTATGATGGTGTGTGATGGCGTGTGATGCTGTATGATGGCGTGTGATGGCGTGTG
Organism: Pangasius sanitwongsei; assembly: GCA_037576675.1. Taxonomy (NCBI): domain Eukaryota; kingdom Metazoa; phylum Chordata; class Actinopteri; order Siluriformes; family Pangasiidae; genus Pangasius; species Pangasius sanitwongsei. The sequence goes on along the minus strand of CM075015.1, from coordinate 154,013 downwards.
ATGGCGTGTGATCCTGTATGATGGCGTGTGATGGCGTGTGATGCTGTATGATGGCGTGTGATGGCGTGTGATGGCGTGTGATGCTGTGTGATGCTGTGTGATGGCGTGTGATGGCGTGTGATGCTGTGTGATGGCGTGTGATGGCGTGTGATGCTGTGTGATGGACTGTGATGGCGTGTGATGGACTGTGATGGCGTGTGATGGAGTGTGATGGCGTGTGATGGAGTGTGATGGAGTGTGATGGCGTGTGATGGCGTGTGATGGAGTGTGATGGAGTGTGATGGCGTGTGATGGAGTGTGATGGCGTGTTATGGACTGTGATGGCGTGTGATGGCGTGTGATGGCGTGTGATGGCGTGTGATGCCGTGTGATGGCGTGTGATGGCGTGTGATGGAGTGTGATGGAGTGTGATGCCGTGTGATGGCGTGTGATGGCGTGTGATGGAGTGTGATGGAGTGTGATGGCGTGTGATGGAGTGTGATGGCGTGTGATGGCGTGTGATGCCGTGTGATGGAGTGTGATGGCGTGTGATGGCGTGTGATGGCGTGTGATGGAGTGTGATGGCGTGTGATGGCGTATGATGGAGTGTGATGGCGTATGATGCCGTGTGATAGTGTATTATGGCGAATTCAATTCAATTCAGTTTTATTTGTTTGGCGCTTTCAAAAATGGACATTGTCACACAGCAGATTCAAATTAAATTAAACCAAAATATTAAATTTAATTTAAATTTCTAAATTTATCCCTAATGATCAAGCCAGAGGTGACGGTGGTGAGGAAAAACTCCCTGAGACGATAAAAGGAAGAAACCTTGAAGGGAACCATCCTCATCTGGGTAACAGCCGATAGTGCGATTATAAATAAATCCCTTCTGTACCTGTGTACTACATGGACAAATAGTGCAGTTGTGTAACCAGTTTTCACAAGAAGTCTGGTTTGTTAAACCAATCCACTGTCCACTGATGCAGCCCCAAAGCCACCACAGCAATCACAGTCCCAAGCCATCACAGTACAGCTCCCTATATGTGATCCCCAAAACATCTCCACGGTCCTCAGCAGTCCAAACGGTTCTTCAGGTCATCTATATGGGGCCCCAGCAGCAGCGAGCGAACTCAACCAGTGAGAGCTCCAACCAGAAGTAGGGCATCAGGATGGATCAGGCAGGTCCGGATCACTGGTATCTGTAGTAGCATGTGCTGCTTGTGTATGATGGCGTATTTACATTTACGGCATTTGGCAGACGCTCTTATCCAGAGCGACTTACAGTTATCTCATTTATACACCTGAGGGTTAAGGGCCCTGCTCAAGGGCCCAGCAGTGGCAGCCTGGTGGTGCGAGGATTTGAACTCTCAACCTTCTGATCAGGAGTCCAGCATCCTAACCACTGAGCTACCACTTACCCAGGTGTGTGATGGTGGATGGTGGTGTGTGGTGGTGTGTGATGGTGGGTGGTGGATGGTGGTGGGTGGTGTGTGATGGTGGATGGTGGTGTGTGATGGTGTGTGTGGTGGTGGATGGTGGTGTGTGATGGTGGATGGTGTGTGATGGTGTATGATGTGTACTTTACAAAAATGTTGAGTGATTGTCTTTCATCAGAAGGTGATTAAACACGCTGTATTTTGATGAACACTGATCTTCACCAGCAGTGAAAATGTCGATGAAGTGAAGTGACATGTGGCCAAGTGTGGTGTCCCAGACTCGGAATTTGTGCTTTGCATTTAAACCATCCAAGTGCACGCGCGCACACGCACACACACACACACGCACACACACACACACACACACCCCCGGAGCAGGGGGCAGTGCCGGGGAGCAGTTGGGGGTTCGGTGCCTTGCTCAAGGGTCTCACCTCAGTGGTGGTATTGAGGGTGGAGGAGACGCTGGTCATTCACTCCCCCACCTACAATCCCTGCCGGACCCGAGACTCGAACCCATGACCTTCAGGTTCACCTTCGGGTTACAAGTCCGACTCTCTAACCGTTAGGCCACGACTGCCCCCATGTTACACAAACACAAACGATTTGTTAAAGGATTATATAATAAATGTACTGTTATGTTTTTACTGTTTTCTGCACGTTACTATAGAATCATCAGGTGTGAATCGGGCTCCTTCCACAGGAGCACAGGGACAGTGACACGCTCCTCATTAACATTACTCTGTGTGTGTGTGTGTGTGTGTTGTGTTCAGGTTTGGTGAAGCTGGGTGTCCACTGTATCACAGGACAGAAAGTGGCAATAAAGATTGTAAACAGAGAGAAACTCTCAGAGTCTGTCCTCATGAAGGTAAAACACACACACACACACACACACTCTCTCTCTCACACACACACACACACACACACACACTCGCATGTATAATACATTAAATCAGTGAGGAGATTTATCATTAATACTCGAACCTGAACGTTAGAAATGTTAAAAAGATTATTTTGAAGTGAGATTCATCAGTTTGGCTTTAATAAACATCAGATTAAAGGTCTGATCTGCTGGTGTGGATGATTAGACTGCAGGATGAATCGGACGAGTTCCAGTGATTTAAACAGCATCACTGTGCTGTGAAATGTGTTCAGTATCACTGCACATTAATGTGCTGAGCTGCGCACTTGATATTAACTCATACTTTTAGCAGCTTAATTTGAGATTAATTGGGATTAGTAGTTTCACACAAATGTAATAATAATAATAATAATAATAATAATAATGTAATATAAAAAGAAAAGATTGCTTTCTGTTGAATCTAAATGATAAACAAAAATTCATTAGGTTTTCTACACTGGCTGAATAATTGTGATAAATAATTGAGATTTTAATATTCTGCAAAATATTCAGTTATTAGTAGTTTAGTTAGTTTCATATCTCTAATGACACTCTGACTCCTCCTCCATTTACGTCTAATGCTACACAACTCTGTGTGTGTGTGTGTGTGTGTGTGTGTGTGTAGGTGGAGAGAGAGATCGCCATTCTGAAGCTAATCGAGCACCCGCACGTCCTCAAACTGCACGATGTGTATGAGAACAACAAATACCTGTAAGTGTGAATACACCCTCGTTCCTGTGTGTGTGTGTAATAGAGTGGAGTGTGTGTGTGTGTGTGTAATAGAGTGGAGTGTGTGTGTGTGTGTGTGTGTGTGTAATAGAGTGGAGTGTGTGTGTGTAATAGACAGAGTGTGTGTGTGTGTGTGTGTAATAGACAGAGTGGAGTGTGTGTGTGTAATAGACAGAGTGTGTGTGTGTGTGTGTAATAGACAGAGTGTGTGTGTGTGTAATAGACAGAGTGTGTGTGTGTGTGTGTAATAGACAGAGTGGAGCGTGTGTGTGTGTGTGTAATAAAGTGGAGTGTGTGTGTGTAATAGAGTGGAGTGTGTGTGTGTGTGTAATAGACAGAGTGGAGTGTGTGTGTGTGTGTAATAGAGTGGAGTGTGTGTGTGTAATAGAGTGGAGTGTGTGTGTGTGTGTAATAGACAGAGTGGAATGTGTGTGTGTGTGTGTGTAATAGACAGAGTGGAATGTGTGTGTGTGTAATAGACAGAGTGGAATGTGTGTGTGTGTGTGTAATAGACAGAGTGGAGTGTGTGTGTGTAATATTCAATTCAATTCAGTTTTATTTGTATAGCGCTTTTAACAATGGACATAGTCACAAAGCAGCTTTACAGAAATTCATGGATTCACAAAAAATATATTGTAAATATGTGAATTTATCCTAATGAGCGAGCCAGAGGCAACGGTGACAAGGAAAAACTCCCTGAGATGATATGAGGAAGAAACCTTGAGAGGAACCAGGCTCAAAGGAACCCATCCTCATCTGGGTGCAACAGATAGTGCGATTATAAATAAATCCCTTCTATTATTGTGTACTATAAG
>CM075015.1:121441-147492 GCA_037576675.1 Pangasius sanitwongsei | reverse complement strand
TTAAAAATCCCCGATTTGTGAGTTATTTAGATGCTATTGTGCCATTAGAGATATTAAAGAAGTCTCAGTGTACCTCTCTCTATCTCTCTCCCCTGTCTCTCTCTCTCTCCCCCTGTCTGTCTCTCTCTCCCTCTCTCTCTCTCTCTCTCTCCCCCTGTCTCTCTCCCTCTCTCTCTCTCTCTCCCCTTGTCTCTCTCTCTCTCTCCCCGTCTCTCTCTCTCTCTCCCCCTGTCTGTCTCTCAGCGGGGGTCGTAATGAGCCGTGTCCGGAGCAGCCTCCTCCCAGGCGAGTGTGTGTGAAGAGGATCGTGTCTCTGACGGAGTTGGACCCTGATGTGTTGGACAGTATGCACTCTCTGGGCTGCTTCAGGGACCGAGTCAAACTCACCCGAGACCTGCAGTGTGAAGAGTGAGTGTGTGTGTGAGTGTGTGTGTGAGTGTGTGTGTGAGTGTGTGTGTGTGTGGGTGGGGGGGGGATGTGAACATAAATAAAAGCTCCACAGCTTTCCTTTTACCCCAGATTTATTCACCTTAGACGTCTTCAGTGTCTCAAGTTTGCTATTTTAGACTCAGGTAGGGGGCGTGGCCTAAAGCGTAGCGGTGGAAGGTGTACACACCTTCTCCTGGTATTATGTCATGTATGGTACTCAGTGTCTCACTTCCTGTTCCTTTGTGTCACTTCCTGTTCCTTTGTGTCACTTCCTGTTCCTTTGTGTCACTTCCTGTCCCTCTCTCTCTGTGTCTCAGGGAAAACCAGGAGAAGATGATCTACTACCTGCTGCTGGACAGGAAGGAGCGCTACCCCAGTTACGAGGATGAAGATCTTCCTCCCAGGAATGATATTGGTGAGAGAGCCGGTGCTGCTGTGCCAATAACACACACCTGGATCGTGCCCTGTTCATCACCTGTCCTGTTACTGTTTTATAAGATTCAGGTTGCACAGATATAACACTATTAAACATTTCTACATTTCTTTAACCCGGATCATTTCACAGAAAAGTTCGAAATCATTATCCTTATCAAAGAATCCTGTTATACGCAAATAAATATATAATATAATAAATATAACATATGCAAATAGGAAATACACCCAGCCCTGTGCATGCCCCGCCCCTTTCCCTTTTAAACCGGTGTCACATGGCTTGCACTTGCATACTGAAAGCTGATTGGCTGGTATTTTATGATGCAATAGCACTTGCATGTCACGTTACACCGTTTTCAGACTTACACACTGATTTCTCTAACAGAAATAACTGATGTTAAAAATGTGGAGCACACTTAAAGCCACATCATTTATACATGGTGTGATTTTCATCACCACAAAGCCGCATTAATTAATAATTATATTAAAACTGGTGTCTCGTTTGACGTAATTGACGCCAGAGTGTCAGTATGAAGCTTATGCTTTTGTAGATATCCATATTTTAAATGAAACTGTTTATTATTCTCTGGATAGCGGTGAAAATTAGTCAGGGACTGCACTCGGGGGCGTGAACTCAATTTGCGTGTGATTAAACACTCAGTTCTGGGACCCCAGAAGACCCAGAACACGTAAGAGAGACATGAGCCACTGCGGCAGGCAGAAAATCACAGCGGCGTGCCAGGCGGAGGGCGTGGGACTGGTGTTACAGGACTGACTGCTGTTACACACCACAGAACAGAGTCAAAGGTTATGTTAGTTTACAGAAGGGATGTGCTCTGACTTACTGTTCATGCTGTAAAGCATTTCAGATTATTTTATTACTGTGATCTGATGGTTTAAGGAAATAGAATCTGAGGGTTATAAAAGTTTTTATTGCAGTAGAGACGGCCAAGTCTGATAAGGATTGAAATATTCATGTTGAAGCTCTGAACAGTTTTACAGTGTAGTATAAACTTTATAACTTTGGGTTAGTACACCTCTGTTTGCTCCAAACATGTAAAATGACTAGTTTTAGATAAAACCTTCCAATGTGCAGTGAGACAGCGTTTATTCACAGCGTCTCTCCAGCATTTGAAATGATACGATCGTTACAGATCTACAAACACAAACAGCAGCTGAAGAGGACATTTTATTACAGATTTCTCCCTGAGACACTAATGCTGTCTGAATAAGGCTACAGTAAGAGCGCTGTGTGTAATATATACGGTTATATGATGTGTTTTATCTGATATAGGCATGTGATGTGTGTTGTATGTATGTGGCGTGTTCAGATCCTCCCCGTAAACGCGTGGACTCTCCCATGCTGACCCGTCATGGCCGCTGCCGGCCGGAGAGGAAGAGCCTGGAGGTGCTGAGTGTGACGGATCAGGGCTCCCCGACCCCGCCCCGCCGAGCCCTCGACACCTCCGCACACAGCCAGAGGTCAACAGTCTAAAATATTTCTCAGGCTTGTGTTGGTCAGGTCATGTTCAACATTGCAGCCTTGATGACTCTGTGAAAGAAGAACTAGACCCTACTCTTTGTCCAAAACCAGGCCCTGTTCACCATTTAGTGCAGTGGTGAGGGCTAGTGCTCATTTATAGTCATGTCCAATTCATTCCTCTAAATCCCACAATGCATTGCAGTTGTTTAGCGTCCACATGATGTAGTCTAGCAGATAGAGCACTCTGATGTACTGTGTAGGGAAAGAGGAGCAGGAAAAAAGGAATAGGGAATAGGGAAAAGGGAATAGGGAGTAGGGAGTAGGGAAAAGGGAGTAGGGTATAGGGAATAGGGAGTAGGGAAAAGGGAATAGGGAGTAGGGAAAAGGGAGTAGGGTATAGGGAGTAGGGAAAAGGGAGTAAGGAGTAGGGAATAGGGTATAGGGAATAGGGAGTAGGGAAGAGGGAGTAGGGAATATGAAGTAGGGAAAAGGGAATAGGGAGTAGGGAAAAGGGAGTAGGGTATAGGGAGTAGGGAGTAGGGAGCAGAGAATAGGGTATAGGGAATAGGGAGTAGGGAGCAGGGTGCTACATCAGGCACTGGGTCTCTTATTCCTGTCAGCACACTACACTTAAGTTCAAAGTTCATGAATTGGAGGATGAAGTGAAATTTAAAGTATAATTTTAAAGAATATTTAGAATATTTTGCTGTATGTTCTGCTGCATCACCCTGATCAGTACTCCATACACCTCTACAACACGTCTGCTCTCTCGCTGCACACACACACACACACACACACACTCACACTGTAAAAAGCTGTGTGTGTGTGAAATTAGAGCTGTGTTTCTGTTTGGTGTCTGTTGCTACATGACAGAAGGACAATGTCACTGTGACTGAACAAACACTGGAGTACTTTCAGAACATAATCCGCCTCGTAAACAGATTATTTCTGAAATTGTAAACATCAGCGATGAACAAAGAAAGGTGGAGTGAAGTGCAGCGCCTGAGCTGACACGTACACGTGTGTAAAGATAACACACACACAGCGTATAGCTGTGTGTACTCTGTGTGACTGAGTGTTTCCCGTGTGTGTGTGTGTGTGTGTGTGTGTGTGTGTGTGTGAGCAGATCTCGCTCAGTGAGCGGAGCTTCGACCGGTCTGTCCTCCAGCCCCCTGAGCAGCCCGAGAGTAAGTCACACTCCGCATTTACTCTGTGTGCAGAAGACAATCAGTCCTGTGTGAATTTAGCTGCTGTGTTTTTAGTGTTCATCTACTTCACACTGTTCCATTCAGAGTCATGAGTCATACCATGGACCTGCCCCACACACACACACACACACACACACACACACACACACACACACACACACACACACTGCACAGTTTATTCATTAACTCTCTGCTAACACAATAACAAATATTAACAATTTCCTGTGAAACATTCTCCCTCTGTTCGAACTGTGCGTCATTGTTTCCACGCTCAGTGTAACTCTGTTCTTGCTAATCATGAGCCATAGCTCTCATTAACTCTCATCCTCATTGCTGTTCTCTTCACCTCTCCATTCTTCTGTCCTCCTCCATCCCTCTGTCCCCTTTCTCTCCCGCCTCGTCAGAGTCCGGTTTTCACGTTCAGCCAATCCGAGGTCGCCTCCGCCTCCGCCACACAAGCCAAAGATCCCAAAGCGGGAAGCGGCCACACCCCTCGCGCGGCCCAGCGCGTGCCTGACCCAAAAACCCAGACGCTTCCATCCAAGGCGGCGACCGAGCGGCCACATCTGCAGTCTATGAAGTCTCTCCCCCTGCAGACACCGCCCTCCCCCTCCCCGTCTCCGTCTCCACTCCTCTCCCCCATCCCTCGTTTCTTCTTCTTCCCCGCTCCCTCCGTCCTGAAGTCTGTCACTAAGTCCATCTATCCTAACTCTGCCCATGTGTCGCAGGTCACGCCCCAGGATTCCCCGCTTCCCACCCCCCTTGGAACCCCTCAGCACCCCCCTCCCACCCCACCGTCCTCCTCTTCCTCCTCCTCCTCCTCGCGGGCTGAAGGGGGCGGGGCTGGCAGCAGTGCAGGGGGCGGCTCCCTGTCCCTCACTCCCCCCTCCAGCCCCGGCGCAGGTGGTGGAATGGCTGCTAGTAGCTCCGCCCATTGGAGGAGTCGTCTCAACTCCTTCAAGAACAACCTGCTGGGCTCACCACGCTTCCATCGCCGCAAGCTGCAGGGTGAGACGCGAGACGCGACACGCTGTGGGATAAGGTTTTTTAACTGATATTACCGCCTGTCAGCTTCCCTGTTAGTGCAGACACAATGTCAACAGCGTACGTTTCTGACTCAGAGTTCTGCTTAATTTTCTACATTTTGTTAATGTTCACTTTTTATGTTGCTACACTTCGCTATATATATATACACACACTACAACCAAACATGAACCACATACAGCTGACTGAATGACATCACCTCTCCAGGGCCCAGGGTTCGACCCTGAGCGTTTGGAGTCTCACCTTCTCCCTGTGACTGGGTGGATTTCCTCCCAGCTTAGTCCTGAAATGTAAATCTGACAGTTAAAATGACCAGAATTAATAAATCGTCTAAATGAAATTTAACCGTATGTCAGTATGAACTGTGCACGCGCCTGTCTTTTAAATGAAAGGAGAGATCTGATTAGATTTGATTAGATATCTCAGCAGCAAGCCTAACCACACCTCTTAATAACTAATTATTATTATTATTATTATTATTATTATTATTATTATCCTGTCCCCGCCTCTTCTTGCAGTTACATCACTCCTCACTAGGTTATAAAGTAAATATAAAATATGAGTAATCGTACAGTTCACAGAGCAACAACCTTTGTGTTATTAATATATTTGTCTGCATAATTTATGATTTTGTAAGTTATGCATACAAGCATTACGCAGTGTCTCTAGTTTCCCAGGTTCTTAGGAGGAATGCCTGACTTCTTTCTGTTTCTGTAGTTCCTACATCAGAGGACATGTCCAGCCTAACCCCGGAGTCGAGCCCAGAGTGAGTAATGAAGAACAGGGATGATGAGATGATTGGGTGATGAATGGGGAGATGATCGGACATATGTTAGCTGTGTGTGTGTGTGTGTGTGATAACTCTGTCCTCTGTCCTTTATAGGTTGGCTAAGAAGTCTTGGTTTGGGAACTTCATCAGTCTGGAAAAAGAGGAGCAGATTTTTGTTGTGATCCAAGACAAACCTCTGAGCTCTATCAAGGCTGACATCGTCCACGCCTTTCTATCAGTTAGTGGTCCAGCTTCTGTTCTCTTTCTTTATCGATTCCTGTCTTTTCTTCTCTTGTTTACTTCTTTTCCCCTTTTCTATACCTTTCCTTCTATACCATCACTTCCCTTCCTTTATTATTCTTTCCTTTCTACTCTCCTTCCTTCACTCATCTCTATCCATTCCTTTCCTTTCCCTTCATAATTTTATTGTTTTTTTCTTCTCTTCCCTTTTCATCCTATCACTTCTTTCCTTCCCTTCCCACCCCTTCCCCTTTCTTCTCACTCCTTCTTTTTCTTACCGTCCCATGCCTTTGTTTCTTTTTCCCTTTCCTTCTCTTTGCTTCCCATCCTGTCCCTTCTTTCCCTTCTCTTTTTTCTTTTCCCTTCTCTTCTTTTCCCACCTTCTTTCATGCCCCTCCCCTTTTTGCTCTATTCCTAGCCCTTCTTTCTGTTTCTGTCTCTTACTTCCCTTCTCTTTGCTGCTTGGGTTTTCAGCATAACGTGTGTCTCTGTTCCTCAGATCCCGTCGCTGAGCCACAGCGTAATCTCCCAGACGAGTTTCCGTGCAGAGTACAAAACCTCCGGTGGTTCCTCCGTCTTCCAGAAGCCCATTAAATTCCAGGTGGACATCGCCTTCTCCGAGGCCGAGCGGGAACGAGAGCGGGAGAGAGAGGGAAAAAGGGAGACTGGAATCTATAGCGTCACCTTTACCCTCATCTCAGGTGCACTGCTTATATCAGGAGTCTGTGTGTGTTCTCTGAGTAATGTACTGAGTTCTGATCGCGTGTGTGGTGTGTTTCTGCTCCTCAGGTCCTAGTCGCAGGTTTAAGAGAGTGGTGGAGACGATTCAGGCTCAGCTGCTCAGTACTCATGACCAGCCGTCTGTGCAGGCCCTCGCCGGTGAGAGCGCTGCGTCCGCACACACTCGGCTGCACAGGACTTCACGAGTGTTTGTTCCCTTACAGGACCTGCTTTACACTAATACCAAAATCACTCAGCTGATGACAAACTCACAGCAATACACAATACACAAAAATATACATAATCTCACAGCAATAGGGCAAAAACCTCGGGCAGTTGTTCCGCACGGGATCAGCTACTTTTAATAAAGCTGTTTAAATGCTGTTCAGTTTCTTCTTATAAAACACAAAGACGAAGTACTAATGATACCTGTGAGTTTAGGAAAAGTATGTTATCATCACGAATATTATCAGCATATCATCATAATGCTATCAGTTAATATTTAATATAATTAATATATATAATTATAAATGATAAAATATAATTATTTTTCATTATTTTATCCGATCTGTCATGCAGGTTTTATTGGTGTTTGGTCGGCCGCACCTACCACAGCGTTAATCGTGCAGATTACTGTGATATTAATTGAAATTTAGACCCATCTCAGCAAGTCCTGACCGTTTGTCTTTAACAGATGAGAAGAACGGGATCTCCTCTCATCCCCCTGGCACTCCCACACGCCAGAACTCACGCCGCTCTGAAGGGGGCGGAGAACGCAGCGAGAGGGCGGAGCGCGCAGACGGTGCAGGCACGGCCGGCAGTGGTAGTGTCATCCAGCGCAAGGGGTCGGGGAAGGACAAGACCCGCCTCCTGTCGTCCAACGGAACCCAGTCTCAGCCTTGAGAGAACTCTCCGGAAACACAGAGGTGGAGCTTTGACTCTGTTCTCCCCCACCCCTCACCCAGAAAATCCCACAATCCCTCAGTCACAGACCCCGACTCATCGGTAAAACCTGTAGCTCCAGCGCAGCTGGGAGAAAACTAGGAGCGTATTGAAGAGGAAACGGATGTTCTTACTCACCGACACCACGAATCACCTGCAAACCGGAGAAGCGCTCAAAGAGCCGGAAATATGATGTCACTCACCTCGAGCGTGCAGAGGATCTCAAATCCGAACAGACTTGAAGTTAACATTGAATAATTAACACTGAACATCTCAAGCCTAAGCTATACCACGTACAGATTAGTTACTGATCACCTGGACGGAGGCGGCGAAGATTGTCTCGTTTTCATCATCATCATCACCTCATCATCACCATCATCAAAGAAAACTCCTTTTCCAAACACACAGAAACGTCCCTAATGTAGACTGGCTTCCTGAAGACACGATATCAACGAAACTAAGAGAATGATCCGGATTTGTGTGCTCCAGAAACACGAGGAGGAAATGTGGATCGGTGCGCAGACAGAACCGCGTCTTTTCGAGCGAGAGAACGCGGAGGACGTCACGGTTGGTTCTGAGCGACGTTTCTGTATCTTCAAACGAAAAGTGTAGATGATAAAAGTGAAGCATGTGTAGAGGATTTGCTCTGTGAAAGCAAGTCAAACCCCAACGCAGCCTCCGAGCACGGCACGGTTTAATCAGCTGATATTTAATCGTCCTTTTATCCCTCCGTAATCAGACAGGACGAGGAGACGACCAGCTCAGAGTCCACAGCGGCAAAAGACTGAATTCTGTCAACGTCAGCGTGAACAAATCCACTCCAGTGAATGTCAAAGATGAACAAACAAACAAAGCTATTTTAAAAGTATTTATTTATTTTATTTAAAAGTATTAATTTAAGATTTGAGTACATTTATTTTAAATGTGTTATTTATTTATTTATTCATTTATTTATTTAAATGGGTGCTGTAGAGTCGGCAGGCGTTTCAGAAGTGAACAAATGAAGCATAGGACGGAAAATTGTCTCGTTCGTTTTGTTTCCATTAAAATGATGCTGCAAAAGTCTTACGTTTAAGCTGCAATTTCAGTTCTGTTTGTGTTTCTGTTCTACTTTCTCATTTCACTTCATCTGTTTAAGGAAAAATAAAAACCACGATCGTGACAAGTGAAGAAGAGAAAAAGGACTTGGAGAAGAATTTCACACCTCAGATGTTCCTGGCAGTAAATATTTGGAAAAATCATGAAGAAATAAAAAGTTTATAAACTGAACTGACTCTCGGTGAGGAGGAGGAGGAGGAGGAGGAAAATGAGAAGAAGTGAAGCTCTGGCTTCTTCAGCATCATTAAGAATGTTAACCACAAAAACCCAAAGCCAACACTCTGAGAGACAGATGTACTGAATGTGAGCAGTATTCACACACACACACACACACACACACACACTCTCTCTCTCGCGCTCTCTCTCTCTCTCTCTTTAAGCCCCTCCCCTCTGATAGATCTACACCTGAGTAATAAACAAAATAACGGTTTAGGGTTTCATTCCTACTGCACACCCAAGTAACACAATATACACCAGTTTATCATCGTTCCTCTGTTTATCTCCAATAAAAACATGAAAAATAAAATATCTTCCTCCTAAATCTGGACGAGAGCAATACTGTCACAGCTACAGTTGTGTTTTAAAGCCACGTAAAAAGGACTCAAAAGGTTCAGGAATGAAGTTGTGAGGTTTTGAGGAGGAAAGTTGTAAGGTCTACTGCTACGAGAATAAAGTCTTTATGAGAATGAAGTCCTTTAAATAAAAGATACGATTCTAATGTTACAACAATAAAGTCACAACGTTAGAATGTTAAATTTCATTTCAGAGAAATACTGAAATTTCTGTTTCAATCGAAGAGGCAGATCTGAAAACTTTGTGGTTCTTTTTCTAAATAAACTCGTAGTAACTTTTCCTGCGCGGTGGATTCAGCGTCCTGATAAACGGAGCGTCACAGTGCTCACGTGCCGGAGCTTTGTCACTAAATCCACGCAATGACGTTTCCTGTTCACACGTTTACTCACAATTCTCGCAATATTCTGCAACTTTATTCTAAAAAATTACAACACAAGTCCTTGCAGTAGACTGGACGACTGAATTCCTTGAAATCGATTCCAACTTTATCCCAAAATCCTGTATTTATTTTGTTAAACTGTGGCTCTGTAGCAGCGTCACACAATAAAACACTCACGAAGAGAGACTGTTGTGAAGAGCACAAAGCCGACGTGGTCCTGCGCAGTGACGTGACGAACAAAGGCGAGGCGGCGGAGTTGACCTGCTGACAGACAGAAGGACAGAGTGAAGGACAGAGTGAAGGACAGAGTGAAGGACAGGATCCTGTGTGGAGTTAATGAGTTACTGAACACTCAAAATGCCTTAATCACGAGCTGTCCATGTGGAACACTGACCCGGACTCTGAGAGCTTCTACACACACACACACACACACACACTCTGCAACCTGCACAAATAGAGGAAGTTACCTCGAGTGTGTGTGTGTGTGTGTGTGTGGAGAGAGATGCAGGTGTTGTGAATACTCAGCCGTGAGTGAATGTGAAACTATACACACGTCTATCACACCTCCATCATCAGTCCCGAATGTCCCTCTCCTGTCCTCGCCGTACGCCTGCGTCCTCGCCGTCATCAGTCCCGAATGTCCCTCTCCTGTCCTCGCCGTCATCAGTCCCGAATGTCCCTCTCCTGTCCTCGCCGTCATCAGTCCCGAATGTCCCTGCCCTGTCCTCGCCGTCATCAGTCCCGAATGTCCCTGCCCTGTCCTCGCCGTACGCCACTCCGCCTTTCACACATACACACAATTCAGTTCTCACAATCGTCTCCTTCACACCTGTATCACCATTTATATACCTCATGTATGTACTCTCTCATTATTATACTTTTTCCTTTTTATATCATAATCCTCCCTGCCTGCCCCCCACATACCCCCCACACCCCCATATACCCCCCACATACCCCCCACATACCCCCCTCACCCCCACTTGCTGGAAGCAGCACACATTACTCTCCTTTGTTCTTTATCCATGCTGTAGTTATGATGATTATTGATTATCGCCGTCATTGTTATTGATTATATCAGATAAGACTGTAAATCTGTACCCCCCTACATACCCCACCCCTCCACATACCCCCCTACATACCCCACCCCTCCACATACCCCCTACATACCCCACCCCTCCACATACCCCCTACATACCCCACCCCTCCACATACCCCCCTACATACCCCACCCCTCCACATACCCCCTACATACCCCCCTCCATACCCCACCCCTCCACATACCCCCCTCCATACCCCACCCCTCCACATACCCCCCTACTTACCCCCGAGCACAGTAGAAACCATGTTTTTCAAATGACGATGAAAGTCGTTTAATTGAAGGAGGAAAATGAAATGTCTGTATTATAATTCAAATAAAAAGTGCACTATTATTATTGCCTGTGATAAATAAAAACAATAAACACCATGAAGAAAAAAATGGACCACTCGCCTGTTAATGCTTTAAAAAGAATTTAGAATAAATAAAAAATTAAACTAAATATGCGATAGATAGATAGATAGATAGATAGATAGATAGATAGATAGATAGATAGATAGATAGATAGATAAGAAATATCACGTTTATAGTTTATGCAAATATCCCTGAGACGGCTAAAGTTTATAAAGGCAGCTACTGAGTAGCCAATCAGCGTGCAGAAAGCGGGAAACTATTAGCCAATCGCAGCTCAGGAGGCGGGATTTGTCGGAATGTTGGTGGAAAAATAACGCCATGTTGCGTGTTTTTAAAACACGCCCTGTGCAGAGAGAAGAGCGGAGGAATATCTGGTGTAGTTTAGAGGAATAAAAATCCTGCACTTCACACTTTCTTCAGTCGGATTAAAGTTTACAGGTAAGAAGTTTTTCATCTGAATGTGTTGCAGCTGAAATGCGACTCGCCTTCACATGAAGCGTTCAAAAAACTCCTACTCCACAAATTATTCATTTAATAGAAATATTTACTACATTTAACATAAATAAACGGGTTTTTGGAGTAAAAGGGGAAGTTTTCATTCCGGAAAAAACACAAACAGAGTTAAAGGAGGGAATAAAGAGAGGAGAGAAGAGTGCAGCTTTAAAGACGGGTGGAGCTACAGGAAAGTCCACAACTTCACTTCTGTTCAGCTCTACGGTACTTCCGGTTTCTCATCTTCTTCATCTTCATCTTCATAACTGCTGAGAGAAGCACACACACACACACAATACATACACACACACACACACAATACATACACATACACACACACACTAACAAAATGACATCTAACGTGTTTGAGTAGAATATAAAGTGTGTGTGTGTTATGGATGAATCAAACTCCTCCATCTGATCACTAATCCGTGTGTGTGTGTATGGTGTGTGTGCGTGTGTGTGTGTGTGTGCAGTTTGGGGCGTGTCCTCATTAGGTGTTAATGTGTGTGTCAAGTTGAACAGATTGACTTTAATGTAAAGAGAACTGATGCAAACTCACACACCAGCACAGTAAAGTGCACTCACAGTATAATAATAATAATAATAATAATAATAATAATAATAATAATAACAATAATAATAATAATAATTGTTATTATTATTATTATTGTTGTTGTTGTTGTTGTTGTTATTATGTCCTGAGCCTTTATTTTAATCAGAAACAGGAAGTCAGAGTCACATGGTCTTATTACAACAGCAGTGTGTTTATTACACCACACGCCCAAATCACAAGTTACGTTTACACACAGCCTGAAAATGTGTCAGTCAGAGGCGCGTTGCTGTAAACACCTCCGTAAAATAGAAAAATAATAGCTGGGTAAAACTTTTTGGTTGTTTACTTTCACTATCAGAGTGTGTGTGTGTGTGTGTGTGTGAGATTGAGTCATGATGCGTTCTTGATGCTGTAAGAAAACATCTCAGTCACCTCAGTAAAGTCAATAAGGATGCAGTAAAAGTGTAATATTGACTTTTTTACAGTAAAATATCTCGATCAATGATTTAATGGTCCAGAATGATGAGGGAATAAAGAAGGGAAGCGAGTGTGAGTGTAAGGAGAGTGGAGGAGGTGTAAACCATCAGCAGCTGTGCAGTGAGGAGCTGAAGCCGTCGTGAAATCTCCGCTGGAAGCTGGATTTTTAGGTGATTCTGCAGTAAAGTGTATTTTTTATATAATCCCTTTATAAATCTCTGTGTAACGTCCACATGGACGACATTTTCACTGCTGAGCAACAAACCCGCTGAATTTAACCACTTTCTAATTATCATCACCATTAACATTGTCTTTAATATAATATAGAAGAGAGTAGAGTAGGAGTAGAAGTAGGAGTAGGAGTAGAAGTAGGAGTAGAAGTAGGAGTAGAAGTAGGAGTAGTCTCAGGGTGCGGTGGCAGTGGACTGTCCTGTAGAGTTGACTCAGTCCTGCTGGAGAAGGTGTAAAGGTGGGTAATGTGCTTTTTCTGGTCTCTAAATAACAAATATGAAATGCTGAGCAACGTCACTGCGATCACACACACACACACACGCACCTCTCCTCGCTGTCTGTTTAAAATTCACACTCAGGTGACACTTTCTGAGGTGGAAATAAATTAAACCTCGTTAAAAACAGAAGCAGTGTGATGAAAACTGCCCCAGCTCCCAGATTACGTGCAACGTGCAGATAAAACACACACCGTTACACACTGGCCGGTTTAGGATCCGAATAAACACTTCATTCAGAATCTGCGGTTAGAATAAAGTCAACGTACACAATGAGGTGTGTGTGTGTGTGTGTGTGTGTGGAGTAAGAGAACAGCTCTGTGTTTTACTGACACACACTCCTGGTTTTAAACGGAGAGTGTGTTCTGTGTGTGTGTGTGTGTGTGTGTGAGGACATAGAGCATGTATACGTGTGTTAAATCTTTATATCACGTGTGTGAAAGGAGTTTTACAATCTGCACACATTTATCCTGACACTGGAACGCTGTGTGTGTGTGTGTGTGTGTGTGTAAACAATGTGGTTTTTCTGGTTCCTGTACCTCCACTGATACACACTGAGATTAGTCTCTAGGGAAGCGGGGTGGAGGTGGAAGACGTGTTCGAGTCACATTACTGTTCAGCCTAAGTGTGTTTTTTTTTTTTTTCAGTTTACATACCACCTGTGGTTAGAGACCGAGCCGTGTCCTGTGTCCTGTCTCACACTGACTCTCACACTCTGTGTGTGTGTGTGTTTGGGTGCATGTGTGTGTGGTTTCTGTCTCTCAGCAGAGCAGACTTTCTCTGTGTGTGTGTGTGTGTGATGGCGGAGGCCCACCAGGCCGTTGCGTTCCAGTTCACCATCACTCCTGAGGGCTTCGACCTGCAGCTCTCTCGACAGGCCCTTAATCAGATCTACATCTCCGGCCTGCGCTCATGGAAGAAACGCATCAGCAGAGTGAAGGTGTGCATGAGTGAGTGAATGAGTGTGTGTGCGTGCAAGTGAGTGAGCGAGTGATTAAGCGTGTGGGTGCAAGTGAGTGTGTGTGTGTGCGCATGCGAGCGAGTGATTGAGTGAGTGTGTGCGCGTGCGAGTGAGTGAGTGTGTGTGTGAGTGAGTGTGTGAGTGAGTGTGTGAGTGAGTGTGTGTGTGAATGAGTGAGTGCGTGAGTGAGTGAGTGAGTGAGTGAGTGTGCGAGTGAGCGTGTGAGTGAGTGTGTGTGCACGTGCGAGCGAGTGAGTGCGCGTGTGAGTGATCGAGTGCGTGTGCGAGTGAGTGAGCATGTGAGCGTGTGAGTGAGCGCGAGTGAGCGTGTTTGTGCGCGTGCGAGTGAGTGATTGAGCGAGTGTGTGTGCGTGCGCGCGAGTGACTGATTGAGCGTGTGTGCGCGTATGAGTGAGTGAGTGAGCGAGTGATTGAGTGTGTGCGCGTGCGAGTGAGCAGGTGATTGAGTGAGCGTGTGTGCGAGTGAATGAGTGTGTGTGTGTGTGCGTGTGCGAGTGAGTGTGTGTGTGCGCGAGTGAGTGAGCGAGTGTGTGAGTGCGTGAGTGTGCGAGTGTGTGTGTGTGCACGTGCAAGTGAGTGAGCGAGTGAGTGTGTGTGTGCGCAAGTGAGTGAGCGAGTGATTGAGTGTGTGACTGAGTGCTTGAGTGCATGAGTGAGCGTGTGAGCGCATGAGCCAGTGTGTGAGTGAGTGAGTGAGTGAGTGAGAGTGTGTGTGCGCATACAAGTGAGTGAGTGAGTGCGTGAGTGAGTGTGAGCGAGTGAGCGAGCGAGCGAGTGTGTATGAGTGTGTGAGCGAGTGAGCGAGCGAGCGAGTGTGTATGAGTGTGTGAGCGAGTGAGCGAGCGAGCGAGTGAGTGAGTGTGAGCGAGTGAGTGAGCGAGTGAGCGAGTGAGTGAGCGAGTGAGTGAGCGAGCGAGTGAGTGAGCGAGTGAGTGAGTGTGAGCGTGTGTGAGCGAGTGAGCGAGCGAGTGAGTGAGTGTGAGTGAGCGAGCGAGTGAGCGAGTGTGAGTGAGCGAGCGAGTGTGAGTGAGTGAGAGTGAGTGAACGAGTGTGAGTGAGTGAACGAGTGTGAGTGAGCGAGCGAGTGAGTGTGAGTGAGTGTGAGTGAGCGAGTGAGTGTGAGTGAGTGAGAGTGAGTGAACGAGTGTGAGTGAGCGAGCGAGTGAGTGAGTGAGCGTGTGAGTGAGCGTGTGAGTGAGCGTGTGAGTGAGCGAGTGAGTGTGAGAGTGAGTGTGAGCGAGCGAGCGAGTGTGAGTGAGCGAGCGAGCGAGTGTGAGCGAGCGAGCGAGTGAGTGAGCGAGCGAGCGAGTGTGAGTGAGCGAGAGTGAGTGAGTGTGAGTGAGTGAGTGAGCGAGCGAGTGAGTGTGAGTGAGTGAGCGAGCGAGTGTGAGCGAGTGAGTGAGTGTGAGTGAGCGAGCGAGTGAGTGAGTGTGAGCGAGCGAGCGAGTGTGAGCGAGTGAGTGAGTGTGAGTGAGCGAGCGAGTGAGTGTGAGCGAGTGTGAGTGAGTGAGTGAGCGAGTGAGTGAGTGAGTGTGAGTGAGCGAGCGAGTGTGAGCGAGTGAGTGAGTGTGAGTGAGTGAGCGAGCGAGTGTGAGCGAGTGAGTGAGTGAGTGTGAGTGAGCGAGCGAGTGAGTGTGAGTGAGCGAGTGTGAGTGAGCGAGTGTGCCTGCGTGAGTGCATGTGTGACACATTACCCATGACCCTTTCTCTTGGTCCAGAACGGTGTGCTGAAGGGCATGTACCCTGTGAGCCCCGCCTCCTGGCTCTTCGTCGCCGTGGTGACCCTGGCCACCCTGTATGCCGAGTCCGACCCCTCCATGGGCCTCATCTCTAAGATCCGCGATCACCTGCCGCTCAGGTAACACACACTTCACCTTCCATCCATCTCCTGCTCAGTAACACTCCTACTCCTGCGAGTGCGACACTGAAGCGTGTGTGTGAACCGCAGACACACGTCTCCTCTAAGCCCAGAAACAGCACGAGGTCGTGCTGTCAGTAAAGACGGCGCCGGTCACTGTGCTGTGCAAATGTCTGAAATAGTTTTTTAGTCTCTCTCTCTCTCTCTCTCTCTCTCTCGCTCTCTCTCTCTCTCGCTCTCTCTCAGTGTGTCTCTGAGCTCTCATGGACAGACGATGTTGTCGGCGTTGTTATTCAGCACTCTGTTATGGCTGTCGCTCGTCCTCACCCTGCGCTTCTGTCTCAAGCTCCTCCTGTCCTACCACCGCTGGATGTTCGAGCAGCACGGCCGCATCTCCACCACCACCAAGCTCTGGGTGGTCTGTCTCACCTCCACACTCACCTCCACACTCACCTCCACACTCACCCCATGTCTCTCCTCCTGTCTCTCCTCCACACTCACCCTGTCTCACCTCCACACTCACCCCATGTCTCTCCTCCTGTCTCTCCTCCTGTCTCTCCTCCACACTCACCTCCACACTCACCCCATGTCTCTCCTCCTGTCTCTCCTCCACACTCACCCCGTCTCACCTCCACACTCACCTCCTGTCTCACCTCCTGTCTCTCCTCCTGTCTCTCCTCCACACTCACCTCCTGTCTCTCCTCCTGTCTCTCCTCCACACTCACCTCCACACTCACCCCCTGTCTCTCCTCCTGTCTCTCCTCCACATTCACCTCCACACTCACCCACTGTCTCACCCCCTGTCTCACCCCCTGTCTCTCCTCCTGTCTCACCTCCACACTCACCCCCTGTTTCTCCTCTTTCTCTCCTCCACACTCACTCCCTGTCTCACCTTCGTCCTTTAATGAAATTCATCCTCATCAGTAAAAACCACTCCTTTATTTACTATTGTCTGTGATGAGTTTGTCTGTGTCTCTCTCTCTCTCTCTCTCTCTCTCTCTCTCTCTCTCTCTCTCTCTCAGTCTCTGGTGAAGTTGCTCTCCAGCAGGAAGCCGTTGTTGTACAGTTATCAGAGTTCGTTGCCGCACCTGCCTGTTCCTCCCATCAGAGACACACTGCAGAGAGTGAGTCACCTGTGTGTGTGTGTTTTAAGGTGTAAGGACCCGGGAGTTTAAAAACAGGGTGTGTGAGAGTGACCTACGGTATGAATCACACAGACTTACACACTCTGTGCAGAAAGTGTGTGTTGGAGCCGTGACTAAAACCTGCTTATAAAAAGAATGACATGGTGGTGCACTCTAACCCAGTGACTGTCCTCTCTCCCTGCGTGTGTGTGTGTGTGTGTGTGTGTGTGTGTCAGTATCTGGAGTCCGTGCGCCCGCTGCTGAGCCCTGCTGAATTTGATCGCACGACGCAGCTGGCTGCTGATTTTGAGAAGAATTTGGGAAAGCGCCTTCAAACGTACCTGAAACTCAAAGCTCTGTGGGCCACTAATTACGTGCGTCTCGTTCCTGTCTGTCTGCGTTTCTCTTTCTGTCTCGTTAACGCTCGTGTTTATTCAGGGGTTTGAGTAGAGAAGTCCACTGATGCCTTGTGAATATTCCAGATCCGCACAGCTGGTCCACGTTCCCTCTTACGCGTTAAAGGAATACTCCAGCGTGTTCCTCTACAATCAACCTGCTGCACCACTTCATTTGCATTTAAATAAACATGGAACTAAAACTCTGAAGAAACATTTAAATAAATAAATAAATAATTTAATACATTTTTAGATTTTTTCTGATCAATCTGTTATGAGAAATCTCTCACATTCTGCAGTCCATCTGCACGCAGGTGAACCACCTGACAGTCTGACGTGAAGTTGATTGTTTTCCTATAACAGCACGTCCTCCAGTGTTTTATTCCTCTTATACCACAGCAATTTGCAAATGATTACAATTTTTATTAATTAAAGAATGACACATCATACTTTTTTTAGCCATTTATTGTTACATGTAATGTTGTGGAACATCAGTGAAGCGAGTTAGTTCCTGTTGTCACTTACGTTACAGCAGCTATAAACAGTCGTTCGCTCACCAGCCTCTTTATTCTCTCTCTTCAAGATAAAAAGACAAAAATCGCAGCTTGTTACGCATGTTACAGAGAAACCGCAAAGAAGCGTAAACTCCTCTGTCCTGAAGACGTCGGAAAACTTAAAGTTACAGCTTTACCACTGACTGTTACAAAGCGCTGACACTGGAGACTCCTTCCATAAACGTTACATAAACATTTTAACCTCTTTAAAGATCAACGGTCAGACACGTCCCTGTGAATGAGGTGTTGCTATAGAAACGATAACGTATTAGAACGAGTGCATTAATATAAACCTGCGCTGCTGTCAGAGCTGCGGTGATTCAGCAGTGCTATGAGATAAAGCACAGTCTCAGTGTTTTAATGTGATGGAGCAACAGGGTTAAAGTTCATCTAAGTTTTGTATAAACCCAGGACTGAGTGCTGACCCGAGTGCAGTGTGTGTGTAATGTTTCTGGAACATTCCTTTAGGTCGAGTTAGTGTTCAGTGATCATGTGAGTGAAGTGTGAAAGGTTCAGCCGTTAGTGAAACTTGTCAGTGAAACTGTATTAAACACAGAACTGTGAGAGCTGTTGACGTAGGCATCTCTTTTCCTGTCGCTTGTCCTGCAGGTGAGTGACTGGTGGGAGGAGTATGTTTACCTGCGAGGGCGGAGCCCCATCATGGTCAACAGTAACTACTATGGAATGGTGATGACTTTACATTTATTATTTAACTTTTCATTAAAGATCTAATTAAATAAATGGAGTGACATTTTTAACTTTCAGGACCCTAATTATTTGTGTGTGTGTGTGTGTGTGTGTGTGTGTATGTTTACTGCAGGACTTCCTGTATGTAACGCCTACAGCTAAGCAGGCAGCTCGAGCAGGAAACACCATCACGGCCCTGTTACTGTACCGCCGCAAAGTCAACCGAGAGGAGCTTAAACCTGTACACACACACACACACTGTCTCTCTCTCTCTGTCTCTCTCTCACACACACACTCTTCAGTACTTTATCAGAGTGATCTGCACTGGTACTGATAATTCCGTAATGGAACGTTAATGTCATCTGATTTTATTGGCTGGGCAATGTGTGTCCAGCCCTAGTGATGTGTGTGTGTGTGTGTGTGTGTGTGTGTGTTTTTGTAGAGTCGTGTTCCCGGGACAGTCATCCCTCTGTGTGCAGCTCAGTGTGAACGCATGTTTAACACCACACGCACTCCAGGAGAGGAGACAGGTAACACACACACACACACACACACACACACACTGTCCTCAGCGCCAGTAATCTAGATCTCTCTCTCTGTCTTTGTCTCTGTTTCTCAGTGCATGCTGGGAAGTGTGTGTTGTGTGTTTGGTGGTGAGAGTTTCTGATATTTTGTGTGTTTGTTTTGGTGAGATGCCGTCTCTATCACTCTTATCAAGGTGTGTGTGTCTGCGCCTGAAGACTTCCTCCTCGCTGTTGGAGAGGAAGTTGGATTTGAGGAAATGGCATCTGTGTCACACATGAATAAAGCCTAGTTGTCTTTCTTGTTGAAGAAAATCTTGTTAATGAACTCGTACAGAACGGTCTCGTGATCAAGGAAATTTTGTTCCAGTTACGCCACTGTATTAACCTTCGATTTGTATGAAGATCTCAAACTGCCCATGCTTCATTCCTAACGAGATTGTGAAGAGCAAACTGACGCTCTTTGGAAAACTAGAAAGCAAAGTTCAGCCAGTTCATCTAGGATGTAAAAACCTGTCTTAAAACACATGACGTCCTTTCGAAGGCAAGTGTACGTGTATTTAGATTCACCTATGCAAATACTCGATATTTCCTTTAAGGTTAAATGTGAGAGAAAATATGGATTCAGGATTCAGACATGAAAACCTCTCATTACAAAGGTGCAGAACAAACACTGCAGGAAACTAGTTTGAATGTTATGGAAGGAAGCAGTGAGACGGTCACTGAGCAGAAGGTAAGAGAGGCGTGTGAAACTGCTGCTAATCACTCACAGGACACTAGAGGGTGAGTTTCGCACACTGACGTCACAGTAGAGAGCAGTAAAGCGGGACACGTTCACGTAGACGATATTGGGGATGAGGAACGTGTGAGTGAAGAGTTTTCACAGGCCCAGTGCTCACAAGCAGGATCAGTTGATACGTCCATCTTGATGAAACAAGTTTCTACACAATACTTTCAGGAAACAGATGAAAATAGTAGATTTTTTTGCTGACGAGGAGAAGATCAGCAATCTCTCTTCAGAATGTGGTATGTGAAGCCAAACGCTATGTCGTGCTTGAGGTTTGGTTCGTTTAATATAAATGGAGGGAGGTTTAAAGGAAAGCGAGTTGTGTTATCAGAGATCATACAGCAGTTTCCTCCAGGAAACTCTTAGTGAAGTAGAATATGGTGGAACTTCAGCACTTGAAGTAGTAAAGGGAAGAGTTTATATTAGTAAATATCTAATCTCCTAACAATGGCAGAGAGTGTGCAGAACTAAAACACTCTCAGACAGTATAAGGGAAGTGTGTGTTGTATTGCAACTGCACAATAGACTCTGCTCTGATCACACAGGTCAAGAACCTCATCAGCGCTCTATCTTTCACATCTGTTACTGAATTAGACCTTCCTGATGTTTGGAGAGTTAAGCATGGACGTGAACAGCAGTGCATTTGGGTAAAAACGACTGAGAATCACGTCACTGCTGCAGGACTCGATAGGTTTTATATTTCTAATGAGTTTTGTTGTAATTTCTGTTCATTTTAATGTATCATCATTTCCTAAAGCTAGTTCCTAGTGGGGTTACTTCAAAACTGTGAATATTGAGAAAGATTTAAGTGCTTTTGGTACAGCTTCCCCAATTACCAGGGGGCTTACAGTGGAGAAGAGAGTGGAGAAGAGAGTGGATAAAAATCCTTGGTGTATATCTGAGAACAGACGCGTTCCAGAAAAAGAACTGGGAGGGTTCAGTGGAGAGATAGTTTGTGCCAAATTTGTGTCTAAATGGAAACGGTTGCTCTCCGTTGCAGCTGTCATGCAGGAGAAGAGTTTCGGTTGCTAACAGCTCGGTCGCCTCCAACTTTTGGCACAAGCGTTACAGCCACCAAGAGACCTGATTTTAGACACCCAAAGAAGATTTTTATGGTCTGGCCAACACTGAATCCGTGCCAGTGCAAGAAGGGGGACGAGGACCAGTGGACATTCCATCAAGAATCATAGCAGCACAAAGGCTTATTAGCAGGAAGAAATCACCTGGATTTACACAGCATGTGGATTGTTAAGGACTTAGCCAAACAGCTCTTTTTAATGATATTCAAAGGGACTAGTCTAACTGTTATTTCAGTTTTATATCTATCCATCCTCACGCCAGGAAAGTGCTTACTTTCCAAAGAATAGATCACGCTCCAGGACCTTGGCTGTGAGAAGAGCCACTGTTGGGCAGTCTGCTTTTCCGACCAGTCCAGCCATCACTGAACTCTGTGATAAAACTGCCATAAGGTCAACTCGTCTGCTGACGATAATGCGCACAGAGGCAATAAACTTTCACCCTTACTTTGTCGAGCTGGGAGATGGGAGAGTTCAGACTGTCTGGGAAAAGGCACGTTACCTGGCCTGTGTGAAGGTGTCCCACTTACAGGAGCTGGCTGCGATGTTTAACAGATATCTCTGATTGGTTTGCAGCTCATCGGCTGAAACTTAATCCCAGCAAACTACTGAACTGCTGTTCATTCCTGGAGATGCATCTCCATGCCAAGATCTTGTGATCTCCCTGCATAACTCTCAGATCTCACCATCTGTCCTTACACGCACTCTTTGGTCCAGCACCCACCTACCTTACAGCACTTATCACACACTGCTCGAACCTTCCCTAGAAATCTGAACAGCTGAGTCACTGGCTGTCTTCAGGCGATGTCTAAAGATCCACCTCTTCATCAAGTACATAAAATAGCAATTTATTATTTAAGAAGAAAATCTGATTTGTGTGTTTTTTATAACGTACTAACCTCCCCAGCAGGGTTTTTAGACTAGTAGTTCTCTCAATCCCTGACCTGGTGAAGCAGTGCACTGATGTACTTTTTGATGGAGACTTTAAGCATGTCTGTAAGTCGCTCTGGATAAAGACGTGCTTTATGCTGACCTCCAGTGGAGGATTGTACATGAGCTGATAGACATGAACAAACATCTGGCACATCTTCATCCAAACATCTGCAGTGGGTCGTCCGTATTGTTCTCATTGAGTGTCTTTTTCGTCTTTTTGCTCTGTCCACAGCTACCATTTCTGCCTTCTTTTTAAGTAGTTTTATCAATTTGGAGAGACTTTTTCCACAAACATTTTAGGTTTAGGGCCAGTCTATAGTGTAGGAAGAAGGAATGTATTTTTGGATAGGGAATGTTCAGGGGATTAGTATTCGCATACTACAAACTGATGAACAATTTATTGATCTTTGAAAACACTTGTGGTTTTAATAATATCCTGTGCAGGTCGAAAGGTGAAAATAAAGTGTTGGCTATTTATTTTAAATTTTCTTTTTTCTTTTGTTTGTACTGTGACCGTGAACGATGCTTTAACACAGTGCCCTATGTGTAGGTTTTGAATTAAATAAATGAGCATTTTAAAATAAAATCTCTCTCTCTCTCAGACACACTGCAGCACTGGCAGGACAGTGAGTTTGTGGCGGTGTACCACAGGGGGCGCTATTTCAGGCTGTGGGTTTACAGCGCTGGCCGTCTCCTCTCTCCCCGAGAGATCCAACACCAGATCCAGAAAATCCTGGACGATCCGAGACCTTCTGTACCGGGAGAGGAGAAACTGGGAGCACTGACCGCTGGAAACAGGTTTTACACACACACACACACACACACACACACACACACACACACGACTAAGTTCCCACTACACGTGATAAAAACATTAAGTTCCTGATTTGAACACTAGGTGTCACGGTCACATTAAATACTAACTAAAGGTTTGCTTTGATGCGATTATCTTCCTGATGCTTCCGTGATGTTTTCCTTCTTCTAAACATTAACGACGTTAGAGTGTTAATTCTGTAGACTTGCACTGATGTTAGAAACCCAACAGGAAGTGAGTGCAGGAGATTTTACATGCTGACAAAACGAATATCTTTACTCTTGTCCTAACTCATTAATGTTGGTGTCAAATTCCAGTTTGTGTGCTACAGTGTCGCCGCAGTGACGTAAAAATAAATCACAATTCTGCTAGAATATCGTCTTTATCACCGCTGTGGAATCACTCCGGCTGAAACTGAAGCTGCAACTCGAACAGGAATTTGTGTGTGTGTGATAAATTTCCTTCCAATAGACACACTCACACACTCTCTCACACACACACACAGCCCCGGTGTCAGCCCTATACTGACACATAGGGGCAATTTCTCATAGACGTTCCACCCTCTGGAATGTTTTTAGGTGGGAGGAAACCAGAGAACCCGGAGGAAACCCATGCAGACACTAAGCCAAGCTGTGAGACCGCACTACACACTGCGAGCTAAGCTTATCAGTGCAGCTGCAGTGCCCCCTAGTGCCAGATTAGTGTTAAAACTCTTTTTTAATATAGACTAAAGTAAATTGTGGTGTATTTCCTAACACACTTTTCCTTTCCTCCTGTTGCGAATCCTGTACGAACCTTAATAACCTGCTGTCTGACTTCAGAGCAGAACAACAAATCATCTTTCTCTGAAAAGTCTTACCTTCTCCTGCTCGTTCTGCTGAACTGATAAAACCGTGAAATCTTGTCTCTCAGAACATGACCATGAGATTAAATGAAGAAAATGAAACAGCATCGACCTTGTTAACGTTCGTGATTGCAGGTACAGTCCACTCGTAACCAGCTTTCGTCATTTTTTCAGCAGTAATGATATAACGTGTGCACAACACACCTTATGTGTATCTGGCCACGCCCCTTCATTTCCCCCCTGCTCAGAGCCACAGGCGATACCGTCGGCAGTCTCTGATAGTCAGGGGGCACGATAGGACGATGGCTTTTCACACACCAACTCAAAAGCCTAGTGCTAATGTGTATGAATGTGTGTGTGTGTGTGTGTATACACAGTGCTCTGTAAGGTACTGGAATCCCATCCAGGGTGTATTCCTGCCTCACACCCAGTGTTTGTAGGACAGACTCCAGATCCACCGCCACCCTGACCAGGATAAAGCGCTTTAGAAGAGTGAATGTGAATTGTGCACTCGGAGTGTGTAAACACTGCTGATTACTCACATTTAGGTCTGAATTTGGGTGGTCACTATTTGAAGAGTAATTTTTGCTGTTAGTTGGTTTTATTTCTCACACAGTCAGTTACCTACATGTGATTTAAAACACATCCAGAGGTCAGAATGGAGAATAATTAAAACCAACAAGAAGTTCTGCAGGTAGAAGACTGAGCAGAAAGAACAGAAATAATGAATAAGTAGATAACTACATGAGCTTGGGACTTTAGGAGTCTCCCTCGGTGTCTCACTGTCCCTCAGGCTATAGCGCAGTGAAAGCTGCCGTGTGTCCCTCTCCCAGAATAATCCACAGTTGCTCATCTGTTAACTGGCAGAAATGTGAAATTTTACTTCTGATTTTTTTCAGTAATTTTTTTGTGTTCACATTTTTCACAGTGGAGGAGGAAGTGCGTCTCTGTGCTTCTCTCATCACTTGTCACTTCTCTATTCTTTTGAGCGGTAGACTCTGCCTCACTCGGGCTGCTGCACTTCCTGCAAATGACCACCAGGTGCTGCAGAATGCTGACCTGCAGATTTGTGCCGCACTCTGGGCAGCTCGGTGATTTCCTGCTCTTACGCACCTCCTGAACCTGTTTTTAATGAGTCATTAGAGCAGGAAAGCACCGAGCATTATGTTATTAACGTCACATAAGTGAACAATGTTATTAAGGTCAGTGTTCATGATCAGAAAATAAATACTGAACACAGCAAAAACCCACCGTGACACAACTCGCCCACATCTTTCTCTTTTATTTCCTTTATACCAGCATTAAAACATGAGATTTTGTGTAATTTATTTCTGAGAGTGTTCTCTGTGTGTGTGTGTGTGTGTGTGTGTGTGTAGGGTTCCCTGGGCCCGTGTGAGGAAGCGGTACTTCAGCTCAGGAGTAAATAAACGTTCTCTGGACTGCATTGAGAAAGCAGCGTTCTTCGTCACTCTGGATGATGAAGAGGAAGGGATGAAGGGTGACGATCCGGCCGGGAACCTGGACCGCTACGCTAAATCTCTCCTGCACGGCAAGTGTTACGACCGGTGAGAAAAACACACACACACACACACACACACACACACACACACACACACACAGGTGAGCAGGTGGTCTCTGCATCTGAAGGTCTCATTAAAGGAGGCGTGGTCTCCGCACCTGTCTCATTATAGGAGGCGTGGCCTCTGCACCAGTCGGTCTCATTAGATTAGTTTAGTTTATTCATTTATAAAGCACATTTAAAGACAACTAAATCTGAAACCAAAGTGCTGTACAAGTTGTATAAAGCAAATCTGTGTGTGTGCACTTGTACGGGTTAAATGCAGAGCACAAATTCCGAGTATGGGTCACCACACTTGGCCACACGTCACTTCACTTCACTTCACACTATACACAATTAAATCTGATATATATTAATTAAATCTGATATATATCTAAACTGTGCTTCCTTAACAGAGCTCTGATACTGCCTAAGACACCCCCTAAGAGTTTCATAAGATATCTGTAGTTTATCTTTGTTCCATCAATCGATGTGTCGGAGAGAATGGCAGAAC
Source organism: Pangasius sanitwongsei (assembly GCA_037576675.1). Taxonomy (NCBI): domain Eukaryota; kingdom Metazoa; phylum Chordata; class Actinopteri; order Siluriformes; family Pangasiidae; genus Pangasius; species Pangasius sanitwongsei. The sequence continues at coordinate 122,047 of CM075015.1, read as the reverse complement.
AATGTTTGCATTTAGAGCCGCGATGTACATAGCGTGGGCGATGAGCAATTTCTACGTCGACGCAGGTTTTATAAACTCCAGCAGGCAGGTGTGATGAATTCCAACGATAAAGCTCTGCACATGAGTAGCGATAAACCATTGCGATAAAAACGCACAACCATAAACAACGCATCTTTCTGCCCCGTCTACACAACCATACTGAGAAATGGAGTAAAGGAGGCGTGGCCGCTGCACCTGTCTGTCTCAGTAAAGGAGGCGTGGCTGCTGCACCTGTCTGTCTCAGTAAAGGAGGCGTGGCCGCTGCACCTGTCGGTCTCAGTAAAGGAGGCGTGGCCGCTGCACCTGTCTGTCTCAGTAAAGGAGGCGTGGCCGCTGCACCTGTCTGTCTCAGTAAAGGAGGCGTGGCCGCTGCACCTGTCGGTCTCAGTAAAGGAGGCGTGGCCGCTGCACCTGTCTGTCTCAGTAAAGGAGGCGTGGCCGCTGCACCTGTCTGTCTCAGTAAAGGAGGCGTGGCCGCTGCACCTGTCTGTCTCAGTAAAGGAGGCGTGGCCGCTGCACCTGTCTGTCTCAGTAAAGGAGGCGTGGCCGCTGCACCTGTCTGTCTCA
>CM075015.1:42738-55688 GCA_037576675.1 Pangasius sanitwongsei | reverse complement strand
TTCACACACCATGTCTTCATGGAGCTCGCTTTGTGCACAGGGGCATCGTCATGCTGGAGCAGGTTTGGGCCTCTTAGCTCCAGTGAAGGGAAACTGTAACGCTACAGTACATAGAGACGTTCTATACAACTGTGTGTTTGGGGAAGAACCACTTACGGATGTGATGGTCGGTGGTGCACATACTTTTGGCCATATTGTGTGTGTGTGTGTGTGAGTGGTAATAATGATTTTGTTATTACTTTACTGTTGTGTATGTAAATACTTTTTCATGGAATTGATACTGTGCTGTGACACAGATCAGCTCTCAACTTGTGCCCTTGACTGAAGCGAACCTTTAGCTTTTTTCCCTCACAGGATCTTCACACATCCCCAGATAGAAACATGATCACGTTCTGACACTCAGTCCATCATATCATCATCTCCAGGTGGCCAGTGTGACCATGAGTCCTGAACACTGGGATTATTGGTGTTGCATTATTGAAGGACTTTCAGTATATTAAACACACACTTTTTTGTTATGGAGAATAAATAACATCTAATAATTGTTAAAAGGCATATCTACAGATTGTAGCCTTCTGTTATCTGCAATAGAAGGCTAATATTATAATAATATGTTTATTATGATTAACAAACGATATATTCTGCAACTCCACTAAATATCTTTTAAGACAAATTTTCTATTTTCTTCGTTTCATGATCAGTACTTGCAGGTCAGACTGGTCTGTTTGCTTTTCTGCATTTAAGCATTTGCTTTGATATAAAATTGAAAACATTTTTTTTTTTTTTACAAAACATTAGCTTTTGAGAATCAGTTTGTGATTGTTATTCAAATGCAGGAAACAAAGCTTCTGAAACTCAAATATGCGGCTTTCTGAAGATTTCTGTTAAAGGTGTTTAAACACTGCTAGTGCAGTAATGTGACTTAGCCGTGTTTTATCTCTCTGGGTAAATATAACATAAATATAGTATAAATATAACCCTGTACATCTCTATAAAAGCCAGGTGGAACTCATTATGGCACTGAAAGAGAGCAGCGCTGGTGACAGGGCCTCGATCACAAACAGCTCTTTACTGAAACCTGGATCACCGTGTTGAAGGCTGGAGAATGTGGATTAAGGGTGATGAAAACTATGTGCTTCATAAATACTGACTGTGACACACCGGCTATAAATCTGTGTCCAGCTGACACAAACTGGCATTGAGAACACAGGATCTGTCAGCACAGTGGAGTCACTTCTGTATGGCAACAGTACAGATATTTAACACACATTTTATTCAACACAGATTTTGTTTAAAGCAGCGCTGAGGGATAAAACTCAAAACCTTCTGCTTACCAGCACAGAACCTTCAAGGATAAATTATTTCAGAGATTATTACAAGTATTTGTTCCCCGATTAGGATAAGAGATTAGACTGATAAATTTAGAACAGGGAGCAGTCCGTCTTCCCCGTGACGAAACAAAGCCGAGTACAGCTGTTCCTGGGAACAAAGGGAGATGAGCATGTCTTTAAAAATAAAACGATTAGGAAACAAATGGAAGAAGAGAAACTGAAGAAAGTGCGAGACACCGAATCTCACTCTGTTCCTCCCGTCTGCACATTCCCACCTGTTCTCACCACATCGATCTGTCCTGAGGCAGCCGGCGTGATGTCAGCGCTGTGACACATCGACACTCGCTCCAGCTGCTGTCACAGAGTATCACATCACCGACCCGTCACATCACATTACTGACCCGAATTGACACATCACTGACCCGTCACATCACTGACCAGTCACATCAACATCACTGACCCGAATCGACACATCACCGACCCGTCACATCACATCACTGACCCGTCACATCAACATCACTGACCCGAATCGACACATCACATCACTGACCCGTCACATCACTGACCCCTCACATCACTGACCCGTCACATCAACATCACTGACCCGAATCGACACATCACATCACTGACCCGTCACATCACTGACCCGACACATCACATCACTGACCTGAATCGACACATCACCGACCCGTCACCAACCGAGTTCTATTTTTAAGTTTATAATTTAAATTAATATCCCTGTGAAGTTATCCACTGAATAATGAATGAAACTTGGGAATAAACTGTCTTCAGTAAATGTGGTCTTTGGCTGATCCAAGTGAGACCATCCACCGCAATCACCATTACATCACATAACTGACACGTCACATCACTGACCCAACGTGTGACTGTGTGAATGAATATAACGTGTGGAAGTCTTCAGTTTTAACCCAGTTCTGTTCAATGCATTTATATAATTTGGTTCTTTTTTTTTTCCCTTCACTCCAGAGTCTGAATCATGTCTGATGTAGAAGAAGAATACGAGTAAGTGCTGTATTTCACATCTCATTTTCTTTAAGATCTCACAGCTTGATATTATTTTGAAGTTTATTGTCTCTCTGCTCTGTTCCACGCTTCATCCATTCGTCCATCCTTAGAGAGCAGGCGGAGGGTAAGTGTACAGCACATCTGTCTTCCCTGCATTAGAACCAGGACATTGATGTGATTGGCTGGTGTGATTGGCTGGTGTGAGTGGCTGGTATGATTGGCTGGTATGATTGATGTGATTGGCTGGTGTAGTTGGTGTGACTGATGTGATTGATGTGATTGATGGATATGATTGATTAGATTGGTTGGTGTGATTGGTTGTTGTGATTAATGTAATTGATGGATGTAGTCGATGTGCGTGGTTGGTGTGAACAGTTGTGATTGATGTGATTGGCTGGTGTGATTGTTTGGTGTGATTGGCTGGTGTAGTTGGTGTGACTGATGTGATTGATGGATATGATTGATTAGATTGGTTGTGGTGATTGATGTAATTGGTGGATGTAGTCGATGTGATTGGTTGGTGTGATTGGTTGTGAGTGGTTGTGATTGATGTGATTGGCTGGTGTAGTTGGTGTGACTGATGTGATTGATGTTTACATTTACATTTATGACATTTGGCAGACCCCCTTATCCAGAGCGACTTACAGAAGTGCTTAGAAATCTCCATCAAAAAATACATTATTGTACTGCTGCACTAGGTCAGGGACAAAAAGTACTATAAGTCTAAAAACCCTGTTGGGGAGATTATTATGGTATGAAAAAACATAAGACAGATTTTTAAAAAAAAATAATAATAAAGTGCTAATTTAAGTACTCCATGAAGAGGTAGGTCTTTAGTCATTGTTTGGAATCAGCCAGTAACTCAGCTGTTCAGACATCTAGGGGAAGTTCATTCCACCATCTGGGTGCCAGAACAGAGAAGAGTCTCAATGCAGGTCTTCTTTGTACCCTGAGAGATGGAGGGATCAGTCGAGCAGCGCTAGTGGACCGGAGGGAGCGTGGTGCAGTGCAGGATGTGAGAAGAGCTTTGAGATAAGTGGGTGCTGGTCCGTTTTTGGCTTTGTAGGCGAGCATCGGTATTTTAGATCTGATTCAGCAGCTACAGGAAGCCAGTGGATGGAGTGTAGTAATGGGGTGGTGCTGGAGAACTTAGGAAGATTGTTGTGATTGGTGTGATGTGATTGATGGATGTGGTTGGTGTGATTGGTTGGTTGGTTTATGTGATTTGTTGATTGGTGTGATTGATGTGATTGGTTGGTTGGTGTGATTGATTGATGTAACTGGTTATTTGTTTGGTTGCTTGATTAGTTGCTTGATTGGTTGGTTGATGTGATTGGTTGGTTGGAGTTTGTGATTGATGTAATTACTTGATTTCATTAGTTGGTTGATGCACAGAGGAAGACCAGTACAAACACATAACTAGCAACCAGATCATTATTGAAGTAGTAGTATGATTTCACACAATGAAAACATTTTGCACTGCCTTGATTTTGCTTCATGTTTTTCATTTTAACTTTAAACATCATTGTGTCTTGATTTTTCCCCATTAGAGGCAGAAGAGGAACAAGAGGAACAAGAGGAAGAAGAAGCTATCAGACAGGAGGATGAAGGTGAGAAAATTTATTCCCTCTGTGTACACAAATATTCTCTCTGATCCAGTTAACGGCGTTCATTATACATTGACCTCAATGTTAAGCTTATAAACTGGCTTATTGATTGCATTGTTTAACGTGGTGCACACTCTCAATGCATTGTGGGAACATACACACACACACTCTTCCTCCTCCATCACTGAGACTACACCACATACACTCTGTCATAAAATCTTATTAGAACCCATTCTGTCCGGTTCCGTGTGGTTCTCTGTACTGATTTAGCCCCATGTTAGCATAAAGAACGTGCCAGACATGTTGCTGTTTCTTCTCCTCTCTCTGAATGGATCTGTGTTGTTGGTGTTACAGAGCAGCAGGAATACACGGATTATCAAGGTACTGAACTGTGTGTTAGAAAAGTTTTACATTAAAGTTCCTTTAAGTGACATTATTTAACTCATTAATTAACATAAAACTCTGGCATTAACACACCATCAGGAGCATTAAAAACATTAACTAACACTTGTATTAATTTATGGTTTGTAATAATAAACCAAAAACCCAACGCCTGCACTATTCAATGTTCGTTTAACAGTGAGTCAGATTAATTTCTGTTAATGAACATAATGCTTTAATAAGTGTGTTTGTTAACTGGCAAACTTCAGAGATGAGTCTGAATAAAGTTTTAATATTTACACCTGCAATATGCTGTACTTTAGTTTATGCTAATGTGGATTATTAATAATCAATTGAATAAACAGTCACTGCAGATGAATTTCATTAACAATTAAACAGACCATGATTAATTTTTCTATATGAACTACAAAATTCAATCTGAATTTTTCTGTTAACTGAACAAAATCCTGATATTCAAAATGTCCATCTTCAGAAATGGACGATTTCCTCCAGCACACTTTAGTTACACTTTGTCACAGATTATTGACAGGAAAAAGTAGGGTTTTTTTTTTTTTTTAAAGCAAAGTGATGTCAGTGTTTATCTGTCAGTTATCTGATCATCTGTCCAGTTTCTTTTTCTCTCCATCTTTTTGTGTGTCCATCCGTTTCCATCGTTTGTGTCTCATTCATCAGAAGAAAACCAGGAAGAAGGTGAGAGTGTAAGGAGTTTGACTCAGGTTCCTCTGTCTCTCTTCTCTGACCTTTACATGCCCTTTCACCCTTCACCCCACACATCCATCTGATAGCAAAACCTGTTTTATTTTTATTTTAGTGTGTTTGGAAGAGCTGTGTCTGAACATCTGACACTTAAAAACTAAAAATCGCAACTACTTACTCACAGAAATGTATTTATTTATTGAGTTGTTTCGTAAATGACCTCACTATTTTGGGAATAAATTGTTTTATTTCTAAAGAATATTAGCATATATTTGTTTTTTTTTGAAGTCACCTATAACTATAACTTTTTCTTAATGAAAAAAAAAACACTAATGAAGATTTTTTTTTCTTTTATGATCTCTCTATAAAATCAGAATCAGTGTTGAACATGTGACCAGAATGTTATTACATCATAAAATATAAGAGCCAATGATGTTTCCGTGTGCAACACTGGTTTACAGGGAAGGGGCGGGGCCAGTGTGACTCGGAGTGTTTCTCATTTAAATATTAATATAATCTGGATTACACTTTCTGTTGTTTAGCCTTTTAATAATTGAGTTCAGAAAAATTGTAGGGTCTCAGTCTGAGTTTTGGGCGACTTTAAGGTCACATTGATGATTATTTTGTGTAAATTATGTCATTACTCTACACATCTCAGAATGTTTTCTTTCTTTCTTTTCTTCTCCAATTTGTCTCTGTTTCGCAGAGGAGGAACGGCCACGCCCCAAGTACGTTTTATTTAATAAAATTCCAACCTTTAAACATTACTTTTGCACATTTCCACCAAAGCTGATTGTGAAAGCATTTCCTGCCCTCCTTGTGTTTCCAGGCCGATGGCTCCTCAACTCGCTCCTCCGAAGATCCCTGAAGGAGAGAGAGTCGACTTCGATGTGAGTGTGATTCTGTCAGGAAATTTAGACTTCAATGAAGTTCCTGCTCAGTGAAAATGCTTTTTTCCTCTAAACAACCGCAAACAAACACAACTTGTCAGAAGAAGCATAGAGCTGAGTGATGACTTATGTCAGAAATTTTATGCTAAACGCTCAGTGATGCTTCATGAGCAAAAAAACATAACATTAACATCCACCAAAAATGAATAAAATGAATAAAGTTTGATTGCAACATCAGTGTCTATGACGTGGTGAAGACAAATCAGTGAGGTGATGAAATGATGAAATGTATTGAAGAGCAAAGAACTGATGTCAGCAGTGATGCTCTCCTTTTTTCATTATGACTCCAGGAAAGTGGAATTTATTCTCGTCGTCATGGTTACATGGTATCATGCGATCTAGTCTGTTTTTGATCTACTTTAGACGTATCTCAATACCTAGCAGCCAATCAGAATCCAGGTGACTGTAATATAATAATTCATAGTGAAGGTTGGAATTCTCTCTCTCTCCGCTCAGGACATTCACAGGAAGAGGATGGAGAAAGACCTGCTGGAGTTACAGACTCTGATTGAGGCTCACTTTGAGCAGAGGAAGAAGGAGGAGGAGGAGCTGATTGGACTGAAGGATCGAATTGTTCGTCTCATCACCAAACACACAGAGACTTTAACCTCATGTGGACTAAACATTTAGCTTCCTCTTCATCCTGATTTTTCTTTATTTAATCTCATACAATCCAAACCTCTCACCTTTTTCCATTAACCCACGCTTTATTCCTCACTCATCTTCTCACTCTGTGTGTTCCTCCTCGTCTGTAGGAGAGAAGGCGCTCTGAGAGAGCCGAGCAGCAGCGTGTCCGAGCCGAGAAAGAGCGAGACCGACAAACACGCATCGCTGTGAGATCGCAACTCAACACATTAACCCAATGACAATATTCTCATACACCACACATACAGTGTACCTCACCATCATCATCATCATCCTCATCTCTGAGTGTAATATTAAAGTGTCTCACAGGAGGAACGTCAGAGGAAGGAGGATGAGGAGGCGAAGAAGAGAGCAGATGATGAGGCTAAGAAGAAGAAAGTTTTGTCCAACATGGGAGCAAATTTTGGTGGCTTCCTCGCTAAGGTAAAAAGTGTGTGTGTGTGTGTGTGTGTTTGGGTGTGTGTTGTTTTGTAGGAGTCAAGTTGGGAGAAACGACTGATCATTCGTGTGTGTGTGTGTGTGTGTGTGTGTGTGTGTGTGCAGGCAGAGCAGAGACGAGGGAAGCGTTTGACTGGGAGGGAAATAAAGCGGAAAACTTTATCAGAAAGACGAACAGCTCTTGGCATTGAAAATTTGAGAGAGGACGGACTGCGGTAAACTAAACACAAACACACACACACACACGCACATACATTTACACTCCATCACACACAACTCAATGGATGAAGGATCCATCAGTCAGTGATTCAGTGACACACAGTTTAGAACTGTTTCATAATGAAATGGTATTTAACACACAGAGGGAGAGAAACATAAATAATAATATTTAATAAATAATTGTAATTATAACAAGTATAATTTACAAAAAAAGCATTGAGATTAACTCTGATAAACCTTTCTGCTGTAAACATTTCTGAGTGTTTCTGAGGGTCAGTGGCTCCGTTTCCTTGTTAAATCATTTTTTGGTCACAGATGAGCTTTAACGCTGTTGTTAATGAAACCTCAGGTATTTTGATCTTCTCCTCGATAGACGCAAGTGAAATCTCATATAGCTGACTATGAATATGTTAAGTGTTTTTCTGCTAAATCTCTTTAATCTGCAGCTCTGCAGCTCTTTAATCCTGTGTGTGATGTGTTTGTGGTGAAACAGGCAGCGAGCTCAGGAGATGTGGGAGTGGATTTATCAGCTGGAGTCGGAGAAGTTTGACTTCATGGATCAGATGAAGAGGCAGAAATACGAGGTCAGCTGTGTGTGTGTGTGTGTGTATGAGTGTGTGTGTGTGTGAGTGAATGTGTGTGTGTGTGTGTGTTTGTGTGTGTGTGTTTATGCATGTGTGTGTGTGTTCCTTGTATGAGAGACAGATGGATAAAGAAACAGCAAACTACTGAATTGTTCAAGACTTTTTACACTCAGACCCTGCAAACCTTCTTCTCATTAAAATCTTTGACATTAATATTGTTTTTTCTCATAAACACATTATTATGTTCATCATTATGTTCTGTGGATGTTAATCTCCACTTTCTTCTGTTCCCAGATTGTGGTTCTGCTAAACAGGATTTCACATGCCCAAAAGTTGTAAGTCACATGAAGTTCCTCATATCATAGAGTATGAGTCAGACCACACAGTCAGTCTGAGGTTTTGTAATCTCTTCCCTTTTCGTCTTTTATGTGCACTGTTGCGTAACATTCATCGACCTTCCTGTTTTTTTTTTTCCCCACAGCAAAAAGGTCCATGGAAAGGGAAAAGTCGGAGGTCGCTGGAAATAAACTGTTTTTTGTTCTTACAAAGCAGAAGTTAGAAAACGGATGAAGAGAAAACAGAAATGAAATTAGACAAGAAATGGAATAAAAAAAAACCTCTTCCTCTTCACTCATTCACAGAATCTGCACACTCGTCTTTAGAATAAAAATATTCTCTAATCTATATGTGTATTCTCAGGTTTTTTTTACTGTGTGATTATAACATGCTAGACACCACTCATAAAACTCTCACACACACACACACACACTGTGTGTATGATTGTGTTTTGAGCTGGTATCAGTTTTCACTCATGAATCAATCTACACTCGGTTCATCATCATGCGTCACTCAAAGCTGTTTGTCGAAACATGTTTCATTTTTGAGATGTTTAAACTCCTGATCCCACAAATTCCCCTGAGACAGAACTTCTAACTGCTGCTCAATCTGTCCTGACTTGCATAAGTCTTAGAACCTGGAGGCAGATCCCTTAATCTCTTAATAAAACATTGTCAATTGTCTGACGTATCAGTGGAAATGGTGTGTAGGAATTCGTTAGAAGGAGAACAGGTTTCTACATTTTTAATATTTGCTGTCATTTTGCATTTTAAAAAATAATCTCATGATTCTTCGGTTTGTTTAAGATACTAACGACATCTACTGGTGACCTTGTGGAAATAGAAGCAGTAAAGATCAGCAGGCACAGACTTCTTTCTGATACGTGTGTTTAAAATCTGATGACTGACCAAATTAGACTGGACAAAAACGAATCAAAGATTGATCACAAACTGATCAAAGACCAATCAAAGACAGTTCAGAGAATGATCAGATTTATCACTGGCTGATCACAGACTAAACTCTAAATAAATGACTTTGTCCTCCATCTCCAGACAAAGGAATCCAGGTCCTAAGCTGTTGGATGTGTGATGCAGAGTATTAAGATCGGCTGAGGGAAAGTGGAGGGAATCACAACTTGATGCTGATTCTTTCTCATACCACTCTCAGCTCTACAAGCTGGAAGGCTCTGCATCCAATCCACGAAAATTCCATAACATTTTTTCTTAACTTCTCGACCCGCTACCTCCTCCTTCACCCACCTCCCTGACTGCTGATGACATTGCCACCTTTTTCTCTTCCCTCCTAACCCTATTCCTAAGCTTCATGATCACTCTTCCCTTCTTCTTTCTTTCACATTTTTCTCCTCGTTCAACAGAAGAGATCCTGCAGATGATCTTATCCTGCAATTCCACCACCTGCTTGCTAGATCCCATCCTCTCCACAATGCTCCAATCTCATGTGACCTTCAACTCATTAATGACTCCATAACATCTGGTCATGTACCAGCTTCCTTCAGGACAGTGAGGATTTTTCCGATCCTGAAGAAACTCACATCAGTGACTACCAGCCAGTATCACTGCTCTCTTTCTTTCTAAAATCCTTAAACCTGCTGTCTACAATCAACTGACTCTCAACCTCCCCCAGAACAACCTCCAAGATCCTGACCAATCTGGCCTCAAAGCAGCTCAGTCCACAGAAAAGAAGCTTGAGAAGATGCCACTTGATGCCACTGGATCGGCCAAACTGTCATCAGTCATCATCCACGTCGACCTTTTAGCAGCCTTCAACACGGTTAACGGTTAACGGTGTTTCGATTTATATTTACTGTGTTACTGAAAGCTGAAGTTTGGGTGTTTTAATATAAATAATGATAATGAAAGCATCTCACTGTAAAACTGAATAACAACAAAATTAACAGAAAAAAACACAAACATATGGCAGTTATATACAACACTGACACACACACACAGATGTGCTCTAATTACATCATAAAAAGACTGTGTGTGTGGAAGGGGGGTTTCACTGTACAGGGGAATGAAACCTTACAACAAAATAAAACATTTAATGACTAGACACAGGTATGAAGTGCATAAATTACTTCAGGTGTGTGTGTGTGTGTAAAATTAGCGGATTGGTGCCTTCAGTGCAGCGTCCACTTCCTCTTCGGGCAGCAGTGTGTGCCACTGGGCGATGGGGCGTCTCGGGTTGGCGAGCATGTCTGACCACTGCCTCAGTCCGACTCCACTGGCCCCGTATCCAATCCAGCACTTTCCGATGGCATCGTTACTGCCCAGTTTATCGTAATCATACACCGTGATCAGAACCTGCACCTTCTGCAGAGACACAAAACACACATGGTGCTGTGCATAAGTTTACATCCCACTGGACTTCTCCACATTGTATAGTGTTACAGCCTGCAACTGAAATGGACTTAACTGGGATATTGTGTCATGAATCTACACTTTAAAAGATGATTATGGCCTTATGTAGATTTTACATATTGATCTGGAGATAGAGGAAATGACCTCACTGAGATATAATCCAGTTTGCAGAGTTGGTTACAAATGAAAGACATTAAAAGTTGTGTGAAAGCCCATCAGGAGTCACATAATTAGTAGAATGGAATCAACCTGTGTTTAATTAAAGTGTCACGTGAGCTCAGTATAAAAACCCAGAGTTTGTTAGAGAATCTAAACACAAAGCATCATGAAGACTAAAATGTGATCAAAACAATTCTGGAAAAGTATCAATCAGGGTTTGGGTATAAAATCTTTTCCCCCAAACTTAGACATCCCACAGAGTGACATTAAATCCATTATTTTAAAAAATGTAAAGAATGTGACAGAACCGTGACTCTGCCTAGAGGAGACCAGAGTAAAGAGGGGATTAGTCAAAGCACTGTAGTGTGTGTGTTAAGAATAAATTTCGGATTCCTATTTACATTTATAAACTGTATTACCTGCTGTTTTTGAAAAAGCAAATTTAAACCAGAAATGTTCTGGCGTGTCGATTTGATCCCTGTGTTAAAGCAAGGCCTTTAGAGGCTAAAGTTATCTTTTGCTATTTTCAAATCATCCAGAGTAAACAAAATGTCTGATTTAAACATGACAGTCATGTGTCTGAGAAAATATCAGACCGCGCAGAGGAGAGCGTTTCGCTCCACAGGGGTGTTTTTTGTATGCGCCATCTCATTTGTTGGTCAATATCACTTACTTAACATAGACATTAATATTGTTTCTATTTCTCCATCATCATCATCACCATCAGGCAGTGACCAGTCACTTGTGAGTGTTCATCTGTGAGTTTACCTGAATCTGAGCAAAGGGAATCTCGAAGCTGAAGCTCTCATTAAAGTATGGGTTCAGTGTGTTCTGTTTAACCGTGGTCTTCTTCTTCTTCAGACGTTTACCGTTGTGTTGAAGAACCACCTTCACAAACGGGTCTGAGAAGGAAATAAAACTCATCACATACATTGTATTTATAACTAGCTGATGGACTGAATCAGATTCCAAAAAATAGGCTAATTAGTTATTTTCTAAGCCTGACCTGATAAACCACCAACATCCATCTTCTTCAGGTTCTTGGCCTCCATCACACACACGGTGAGTTTCCCAGATGTTGGCACGTACCGCAGAGAAATACAGATATCACCCAGTTTCTCTTGCTGAGGAACACACACATACACACAGTTATAACTGTAACCCTCTGGTTCGTTACAGCTGATTTATCCTGATTACACCATTTTTCTTTTTATTTTCACTTTTAGTGTTTTTTTCTAAGGTTCACTCCAGAGCTTGCCTTTTTAAACACTATTTGACCAAATAACAGTTTATTATTTTATCTCCTGACTTTAAACACAGCAACAGCACAACACAAACCTTGACTTTAGGAAATAAATAATTTGGAATTATAAAACATGAAGTTGCAGCTCCGTAGGCTGACAACATGAAGCCTGAGGCTGAATGGAAATAAATCTGTCTTTTAAAATTAAAGTCAAAACTTTTGTCAGATCACACAATTTTATTTTCACTAACAGCCTCTAACCCATAGTTAATGTTATCTGCCTCAGCAACACTTTAACTTTACTCACATTATCTGCTTCGCTAACAAACACTGGCAGTTAAAACAAGAACGTAATTAAATCATTAGAGATATTCTTTTTTTTTAAAGGTTTCACTTGCATAAACCATCTTTATTCCTTTGTGTTCAATCTTCACTTTTTGTGCTCATTCACTCACGTTTCCTAGTTTGAGGATTTAATCTGAGGTTTTAGGATAATTACGCACTGTGTGTGTCTGCAGTGAGATTAAAATCTGTGTATATATTTTATACCTCTTCTTTCTCTCCTCCCACCAGGTCTTTCCATTCGTGGATCGGTTGTCCCAGATCCACACTGTTCATGGGAACTTTAATCTCTCCAATCACGTCGTGTTTCCCAAAACGATCAAAATCAAACACCTGTAGCACTAATGTCTGTCCAGCCAAATCATTAAAGGGGGTCTGAGGATGACAGAAAAATTAATAAAAATGTTTATTAATAAAATCATTAAAACACATTAACATGTACAAAACCTAAACAACCATTAAAGTGTGTTTTATAATTACTGTGGAGTAAAAGTTACAGGAGGAGAAAACGAACAGTGTGGCGTTCCGCAGGGTTCAGTATTAGGCCCACTGCTTTTCTCGCTATACATGCTCCCATTAGGAAACATAATA
>CM075015.1:22786-26996 GCA_037576675.1 Pangasius sanitwongsei | reverse complement strand
CCTGCATCCTTAGAGCGAAGTAGGCGCGGCGGAACGTAAGGTACTAACATATCGCTTAAATACTGCGGAGCGAGACCATTTAATGCTTTATAGGTTAGGAGTAATATTTTAAAATCGATGCGGAATCTCACTTTAAATTATTTTAAATAATTAAAATAATTATTTTAATTATTCTCTAAAGGTAGCATTAATTTTGCCATATGTATTTGAATTATGATAAATGATGATGATCTGTGTAATTAGAATGTGTTTTTAATTATAATGTGTGTGTTTTTTTTTTTGTTGTTTTTTTTTTTTTAAATAATACTGGCTCATTTTCATGAAGGATGCCAATACTTATGGACAGTAGTGAGATAACAGCCTGGTTGTTGTACTGTAGGGTCTGTATCAGTTCCTGAGTGCGTCTGTGCCTCCGCCCCGCTCTGAACCCATCTCTCTGGACTACACCAAGTTTGGTACTGCAGCATCCAGGTTCCTGGTGCCAGATGGTTCTGATCCGTCCAGGTGTGTGTGTGTGTGTGTGTGTGTTTGAACACTAACACTTATAAACACTATCAAAACACTTACACTGAAATATGATCAACACATTCAGGAATTTTGGCTTCAAGTAATTTTAGATTTTCATCAAAAACAAGAAAATCTTTAACTGCTGTTTAATTCATTGCAGAAGAGTCCACTCTGACCCGAAACCAGAGGTACTGTGTGATGATTTAGACATGGAGTTTGTATGATGCTAAACTGGAGGCTATAAGCTTTCATTACTTTTCGTTAGCTGCATTAGCCTCAGAGCTCCAGTTCAAATCTAAAAATTAAACTTGACACGCTGAACACGTCTCGTCTGAACCACTGCGTTTGGGTTAAAGAGACGCTGTGGACATTTCATTTACAGCCAAACTGTCCTTAAAAATAAATCACTTAATGAACTGGTGCTCTTCTAATACTGACCTGTAATATTGAAACTCTCTCTCTCTCTCTCTCTTTCTCTCTCTCTCTCACAGAGTCTCTCGCTCCTGCACTCACTTGGTAGGGGGAAAGGTGTGTAAAGCTGAATCGGGCTGCAGTAGGACAGTACAGGCTCCAGGGGGCGCTGTTTTGGCTCACTGTCCTGATGGTGGCCGGAAAGATGTCCGTAACGCAGTGGACGCCGCTCTGAAGGTCCAGCCGGGGTACGACTTCAGTCTGTGACACTAAACACACAGAGCAGTTACAGAGGGTATTAAACTGAACGTTACGTGACTGGTGTCGTTTTGATGACAGTTGGATGAAGAAAAGCCCGGCGGCTCGAGCTCTCGCTCTCTACTCCCTCGCTAACAGTCTGGACAAAAGAAAGCAGGACATGGCCATTTCAATCCACAATCAGACCGGTCTCTCTACGGAGGAGGCAGCTCAGGAGGTGGAGCTTAGTATCTCCAGGCTTTCTGATTGGGCCGCACGGTGTGATAAGCAAAATGGACACATGCCAGTAAGAGACATGTTTTCGTCTATTTCACTCAGTTAAAGCTCCGATTCTGTCCTGTATTTATGTGTACATTTCTCACAGCTCCTCCCTCACACTGGCTCCGCCCTCTCAACCCCAGAGGCTTTAGGAGTAGTGGGTGTGGTCCTGCCTGACACTAAGCCTCTTCTCTCCATGGTGTCCGTTCTGGGGGCAGCTGTTTCCATGGGCAACGCCGTCGTCATGGTGCCAAGCGAGAAGTTTCCTCTTCCAGCTCTCGATTTCATTCCGGTGATTTTACATTCCAACTAAACACTTTATTTAGGTGTGAACAGATTATTCTGTCTGTTTCACATCCGTTTTAGAATAAAACTGAAATTTAAAATTTCTTTTCAAGACACAGACACAGGATACAGGAATTTTTGTGTTTTTTTTGATAGATATTTTACTTTCATACAACAGTTAGTTGTGTTCCACTAATTTGTTCGGTCAGGCGGCATTCCCTGTGTGCTGATATTTAGTGTAACAGCACAGGTAGCTTTCACTGTGAGAATCACTCCATTCATCTGTGTTCATTACGTACATTTCCAATTCTAGCATCAGTCCATTACATATAAACCGTTACTACTACCATGAGGGGACAATACATTTTTTATGAATAAAACTTTTGACGTAAAATATGAACGCTTGTGAGATGAAGATGAAAATGAAGAAGATAAGCCGGTTTCAGTTTGCGTCTGTAACAGGAATGTACAAATCACTGTGCGTCCAACGAGCAGCAGTCAGTGACTGTGGCTTCTTGAGTGTGGAGCAAAAATAAACAAAATATTTGGCCGTATTGTTTCTGAAGTGTCAGTTACTTGATAATAATTTCTCGTTTATAAAACTGTTGTATAAAAGCAATATCGGCTTGCGGCCTCGTGCCTACAGCTGAATCACAGCTGTGATATTGCTTAGTTGTATTTTTGAATTTGTGTTTTAGTGTGTAGTTTAAATATATATTTAACGATGGAGATGGAAAAGCTGCTGTTAGACTTTCGTTAGAAGTAAACAGGTTCTCTGTTTTGATGTTTGTCTTCACAGGTTCTCCAGGCGTCGGACATTCCTGCGGGCGTGGTCAGTGTCATCAGTGGTGGAAAGGATCAGCTGACCCAGGCTTTGGCCAATCACAATGAGATCCAGGCCGTGTGGTACTGGGGCAGCGCGGAGGTCAGTCTGATGCGATGTGCTGTTTATTGGTCAGCTTTCTCTCCAGTTACATCCTGAAATTCTGAAGTTTTATAAAGTCTTCATAAAAGACCTGCATAAAACTTTTATATAAAATATAAAAAGCAAAGTGGCTTTAGTCGTATAAAATCTACTTCTGCACTTTAAAATACATTCAGAACATTCAAAAAGTTTATTCAGATGTTTTACTTTTACACGGTGCTGTACAGACCGCAGTAGAGCAGGAAAGTGCGTCGCTTCTTCTCAGTGTTTTTGCCACTTCAGGAAAAACGAAACGCTGAAGAGAAAAAACTGATGGTTATCATTTACTGAGATTGAACTGAAAAAAAATAGCTGGGGCTATAACAGGGCTGTGTGTTATAATGTGCACTAAAGTGTGAATAATGTGTACTGAATAGGGAATAGTGAGTAAATAATAGGCAGTAGGGAATAATAGTGAATATGGTGTGTGGTTTGGAACATGTCCATGTGGACTGATGAAAAGATGTTTGTGGTGTTTATTATACATATCGTGTGTGTGTGTGTGTGTACAGGGCCGTCAGTTCCTACAGCATTGCAGTCCTCTGACGCGTCTGTGGCTGCACTGTGAGGAAGAGGAGGATAAAGATGGAAGAAAATTCTGGACCGGGCCGAGTTTCTCAATGCAGGAGGAGATGTGGAGAGAGTGTGTGGTGTGGAAAAGTGTGTGGATCCCCACCGCTTAGACACACACACACACACAGTCAGAGAGAAACGAGCGGTGTGTGTGTGTGTTTACTGTTAATGCATTGTTAGAATTAAGAAATAAAATAAATCGGGGTTAGAAACATATTCGAGTAAATATAGTGGATTAAATCAGAATTTTCTCATTGAGAGTTTGGAAGGTCAAGTTCTGAGTTTTATATAAATCACACAGAGAAACAAAGCTGATTCAGCTTTTTGAGGACAAAATGTTCACGTGAAAGTTTTTTCAGTAAATTTCAGCAAAACTCTGTCACATTTTGTTAAAACTTTTCGGCCACAAATATATAAAATTATTTATCCTCTCATTTATCCCATGGGAACTTCAGCATGTGATTTGCACTTCAGACATTCCAGAATAAAAATGTGCAGCTGTAATTTTATTTATTTGTCCAGTAACACATTGGTACTTAAATTACTGTAGACCTGAGAATGAAGAAAAAACTTTAAGTCTATGTCTAATATAATCAGTGCAAATTAATTACGAATTAATTAAATTCTTACCATTAGTGTTTCTATTCTCACTTTCTTATATTACATTATTACATCTTCTGTAAAGTTTAAGTTTAAATAAATCATATGATATTACAGAACAGGCCAGACTTCATGATTACTGCTGTAGATTTTTCCAGATCTTTATTGTCACCGTCTGATTAATGAACAGAAACAGTTTTGAGAGGAAATGAAAAGGTTTCTGTACCGCTTTTACTATGTTCAAAGATTTTGTAATTGAAACCAATCCACACAGTATTTAACCTGCTGTGAGAATCTTATAAAAACTGAGAAAGCTGTAATGTTCTAATAATGTCATTCTACTCCATCATTAAA
>CM075015.1:15286-17786 GCA_037576675.1 Pangasius sanitwongsei | reverse complement strand
CCTGATTTCACGCAGAATTGAGTTTAAACTGTGAAACAAACATCACATTTCTCTGTAACTTCAATTTTCATCATGACTGATTCTGATGAATAAACATTTTGAGCCACACTAGTGACTGAGTGTGATTTATATGATGAGCTGAGACTGTGAGGTTGTGTACCATCATTTAACATTACAGGTGGAAATGAGCTGTGTGTTTTCTTGACTTTACGATTACAGTGACGATCTTAACGTCATAATGAAATCTTATGAAGGCCCGAGTGTCTTGGAAACCTTTCATCGGGTTAATTACAGACACTGCACACTTATAAAATCTCATTTATTCTCTGTATGAATAACATTTTGTTAAGAATTTCTTAGTATTTGATAAATATTCTGTCATATACTCACGTGTGCATCCAGCAGTTTAAATTTATAAATTGTGTATATATCTATATGAAGATATGATACAGTGAGTAAAGAATAAAACGGATGAACAATAAAATAAAACAATATAAACGTAAAGTTGTGCTATAACAGAACGTCCTCAAGGGTTTTATTCGTCGTATACCACAGTTTGCCCATAATTACAGTTTTTATTAAAAAATGACCTGTCATACTTTTATCTGTTTATATTTACATGTAATGTTGTGGAACATCAGTGAAACAAGTTACTGTTCTGTCTTACGTTATAGCAGCTATAAACAGTCGTTCTCTCACCAGCCTCTTTATTCTCTCTCTTCAAGTTAATAAGAGAAAATATGCAGCTTGTTCCGCATGTTACTTAGAAACCGCAAAGAAGCGTAAACTCCTCTGTCCTGAAGACGTCGGAAAACTTGGTTATAGCTTCACCTCTGCCTGCTACAAATCGCTGACACTGGAGACTCCTTCCATCAATGTTAAGCACGTCCTTACAGAAAACTTTGCCATATCAACAATTACACATTTTTGAACTGAGATTACAGCCCAGTGAGCTTCATTTAATATTTTAAATCTTTGAGAGTGTTTTCAGATCTCTCAGCTCTGTAGCAAAGCCATGACTTGTTCTGCTGTAAACGGTTCTCACAGACCCTCAGTGGGGAATTCTGTGCAGATTTTCTGGTATGTTGCTCATTTTGATGTTTAAGATGTAGCTTGCTGTATTAATAGTATAACTAGCAAACCAACGTGAGTAAAGAAAGAGATGGCATAAATAAAGGAACCTAACACTAGCTAAATTTCATAATAATTTATTGACTATATGACCTTAGCAAACACATGAAATATTTTGGTAAGTTTGGCCAGTCACTGCTTTTTACAGAAGAAGCAGAGCATATAACAGCACTTAACTTACTGCATGTGTCAGAGCTAGATAAAAATTGCAATTTTTTCCTCCAGAAAAATAGTTGGTGTTGAGTGTAAACATTTGCTAATTATAATATCGGCTCACAAGCAAAAGCTCACTCAGTCATGACTCTCTTTTCCTGAGAACAGTAAAATCAATATATCTGTGAAAATTATACAACTACAGTGTATCATTTTACATATTAATTAATAACGCTGTTCTTACCACTTTTAGTGAGCCAAGATTGTTTACAAATAAATAAATCCTTTCAAACGCACATAAGATTGTATGGGCGAGGCAAAAGGTGGGCTCACTGCTGTCCAGTTGTATCTTTGCACAATGGCGACTACAATTTGAGCCCCAAAAAGGCTTAAAAAATGCACAATGGGACTGAAGGGCGCCATGTTGTCCACTCATATATACAGTCATTGGTTAGCACTTTGTGGATGTCTGATGTCCTTTATAGTGCAGAGTCACAACTTTTCATCAAGTTTTCCACCGTCATGATGTTCATCACATCATCAGATCATTAGATAATCTCTCTGTAACATGAACCTTCATTTATTATTCAGAAGGGAAACTCTCTCAGGTCCATGGCTACAGCTTTACTGCACCAAAGTATCAAAACAACATGACTGTAAACTTCACAAACGCAAATGACCAAAAACTGCAAATGAAACTATTACGTAAACACAGTGGCAGAGCAGGCGTCCAATTAAATGTACATATACTGTACATATACTGTGTGTGTGTGTGTGTGTTATTACTGCATTGTTACAGACACACTGATCTACAACATGTCACACTGCTGCAGGTCTTCAAAACACAAACACTTTACAGATTTAATGGTTTATATTAAATGTTTGCCAATAAAAAGCTTTTGAAAAAAATCATGTCGTTTACATTGAAGTTGAAGTATTCTTCTTGAAGGAAAGTTAGATACAATTTAAATATCTCTGCTCATTAAAACTTTATTTTAAAGGTCTTTATTTGCAAAGTTCATTTATGTGATGGCCTTGTATTAAAGTTCATGCAGGCTATAATGCTGAATCAGCGTTTTCCATGAAGGATCATTTAACACCGTTAGTATCCCAAGAGTCACATGATGCTATACAGTCACTAATTCAATTCAATTCAATTCAATTCAGTTTTATTTGTATAGCGCTTTTAACAATGGACATTGTCACAAAGCAGCTT
>CM075015.1:0-10064 GCA_037576675.1 Pangasius sanitwongsei | reverse complement strand
AAAGACCAAAAGTTCACTCAGGTACTGTGGCGCGAGACCATTTAGTGCTTTATAGGTCAATAGTAGTATTTTATAATACAAATCATGCATTAGTAATCATACTAATGAAACCTACAAATCTGATTTTTCACTCAAGTCTCCATCACTGAACAGTTAATAACTTCAGTTCGATACAGTAGAGAATTTATTTACAATCGCACTATCGGGTGTCACCCAGATGAGGATGGGTTCCCTTTTGAGTCTGGTTCCTCTTGAGGTTTCTTCCTCATTTCTTCTCAGGGAGTTTTTCCTCACCGTCACCTCTGACTCACTCATTAGGGATAAATTTATAAATTTATAATTTAATAGATAAATAAAATTGAAATTGAATCAGACTGAGGAGGCACTCATACAAATCCCTTCTGAAGTTAAATTTAAAAAAGTAAAACATTAAAGATAAATTGCTAAAGTAAAATATAAAAATATGTATTTCATTGTTTATTAACTGAATTTGTGGATGACTTGTGTAATTTGAATAATCTGATTGGTCAGCCAAGGCTTCCATAGCAGAGACCACGCCCACTCAGAGAGAGAGAGAAAAGGCAAACATCAAGCATGAAAGAACATCAGACTTTTTCAAGTAATATTTCAAAGAAAACTAAAATTAATGATACAAATAAGAAGGTTATCGAAGAGAAGGATGGAAAAACAACGGGAAACCGAACGGCAGAGACTCAAGCTCGTGTCATCCAGGTAGAGTTTATTTAGTGAACACCTGTATTAGCGTCTTGGCTAATGCTAACGGGATTGTTAGTAACACTGCTGCAGGCTCAAAAATTATACCAAAGTGTAAAAATCTTAATTAAAAGAGGAAATATCCAGCAAAAATGTACTCAAGTGAAAGTCAAAAAGTTGCTAGTTTTAAATGTGCTTAAGTATTAAAAAGAAAACGTAAATGTTAATAAAATTAAGTTAGTCATGTGAAAAGTGCATTTTATTACTTGTCTAAAACTGTTAAATGATTTTAGTTTTAAAGCAACTACATCATTTTGCCTGAAGACATTCATTGTGTAAGTTTGCTGCTCATATACATGACTAATGTAGTAGTTTATTAATGATTTAATCAGAAGTCAAATATCCTGTAAATAACCAATATTTCTATTAGCTAGAATTTGACTTGCTGGCTAGATAACTATGTTAGCTAGTATAATCAGTGCTAGTATAATGTGGCATTAGCAAGGAAAACTTAGTTAACTTAGTTAAATATGGCCAGTTAATATTAGTAACCATAACTTACCTCAACATGCTCTTTCAAATAAGATGGAATTCATACCTTCTGTGGAGGTAAAGGAGACGCCTCATTTTAAATTTTTTTTTAAATTAAGTTTTTATTGGTTTTCCTTATACATAACACCTCAAGTACCGGTACAAAAAAAAAGGGGGCCACACTGTAATGCACAACAGGATGGATAAGTTCCAATTCAAGCACGAGTCTGATATCAGTCGTCCTTTGAAGTGACAATCTTAATAAAGTTCTCCCACATATCAATATGTGTGTGATTTCCGTTCAGTTTTGCTAACATAGTTTTTCATATGATGCATTCTCAATCATAAATTCAATCCACATATTAAGTGTAGGACATCGGGTATCTTTCCAGTATCTAAGTATCAGTCGTGCTGCTGTGATACTTCCATAGTAACAAGGGAGGACTCAGTTCCAAGTGTCCTTATCTGTGTCACTATTAATGTCTCTTTGCCAAATCAATCTCAGGTTTTCACAGTTCTAATGATCAATCCTTATATACATTCAGTAAAATTTAGATGCTCTCTGAAGAGGCCTTGGTAGTTCGCAAAACTCTTCTAAAACATTCTTTTCTTGTCCCCTGCGAACCTTCGCCTCCAAACTGTTTCTAATCTGTAAATATTTCCAGAAATGATCCTGGCCTTATAAATTTAATTTTTCTTTTAAGTTATTGTAAGACAAAAGCTTATAATTACTAAATAAGTCCTTTAGAGTATGTATTCTGCTTCTAAACCATTGTCCCCAAAACAGGGGCTTTTTTCCTACTTTAACATAAGGGTTATTCCATACTGAAGAGTGATATTGACACGCGAGAAATCTGACACTTTTTGTGAACAGCTTTCCAAACCTGCCTAAATGAAGCAATATTGGGTTAGTCATATTATGATGTAATTCTCCCTCTGGGTTTTGTGAAAAAGCCTCTATTGGCTGAAAAGGGGATGTAAGTTGCTGTTCTATTAGCACCCACTCTAGATCCAAATCTAGAGTCTAGAGAGCTTAGACATTTCAAATGCTATTTTGTAGAGCTCTACATTCGGCAATGCTAAACCACCCCTATCTCTAGGCAAACATAACTTGTTTACTTCAATCCTGGGTGTTTTACTTTCCAGAAGAAGTCCTTAATCATAGCATTATATCGTTTATATAGCTGGTGAGGCATGGATACAGGGACCATCCCCGATATTTAATTAAACTGCGGCGCAACAACCATTTTTATTATATTAACCTTTCCCCATAAAGTTAAATAAATTTTTTTTCCAGCTATCTAATTTTATCTGTAGTTTCTGCAACAAAGGTTCCATATTCAAATTAAATATGTTCTCTTAATTAGGTCTCCGGTAGCTAGCCAAATATCTTTATGCATCCATTTAAAGTTAAATGCACTAACTGGGGAAGAAAAACACTGATACTGGCATAGCCTCTGTCTTATGCCAGCTGATTTTATATCCTGAAAATGTAGAATAAGACATTAAGGAGTACTGATAAAGAGTATGCAGGGTCTTTAACTAATAAGAATATGTCATCAGTGTGTGTTCTTTTTTCCCTGCAAATACACCTCTAATTTTTGGGTCCTCTCTAATTATCAAAGTAGTGGACTAAGAGAGCAACCTTGACGGGTAGCCCTAGATAGATAAAAAAAAAAAAGAATTTATTCCATTAGTTATTACAGCTGCTTTAGGATTGGAGTAAAGAATTTTAATCCACTTCACAAAACCTGGGCCAAAACTATATTTATCTAAGGCTGCAAAAAGAAACCCCCACTCCACCCTATCGAAGGCTTTTTCCACATCAAGTGAACTCATTTTATATGAGTCTTTGCCGACTGCAGCTTACTGAGACATTTTACTGAGGTAGGGCCAAGGTGCTCATCCTCACTTCCACACTGCAGTCCAGTGGATTATCCATCATGAACACACACACACACACACACACACACACACACACACACACACACACACACACACACACACACACACACACAGATAGCTGTAACTACATTGTGTAGCATCAGGTCACCACAGATGATAAATTGTCAGAATTCTTGATATTTTTATTTATTTATTTTATTTATTATTTATTTCTACAGTGATGTGCTTGATTGGATGCTTTAAACTGAACTAAAAATAAATAAAATAAGTAAATAAATATAATGCACAGGAGCCCATTGTGGTGAAGTATAGCATACACTCATTGGCTGGCCAACTTTTTTTTTTCTTGTAAATGTGTACAAATGTGCAAATTCAATTTTTATAAATTTCCCAAAATAATACGTAAGTATGGTAATAAGATATAGGATAACTATAATTGTGCATTTTCCATCTGAAAATCAGATACATCCAAAAATATTACCTCTTCAACTGAAAAGCTTCAGGTATTGGGGTTATGACTTTACACTTCAGAAAGGAAAGGTGCTTCTGTAGGCATGAGAGATTCTAGACAATTATTTTTACATTTAAAGCATACCCTTTGGTTCTTGGTTATCAGAGACAGGAAATCAGCAGTAACACTGAACAAAGCCTGAAGACTGATTACTTGGAAGGTTGGAAGACACGGTCTTCCAATAAGGATGAATTTTAAACTAATCTAATCTAAAATCAGATCTGGCAAAGAGAGCAGAAACAGACATGTTATTATTGTGTAGGGTAAAAGTGAGAGTGCAACAAAAGTCATAAAAAGTCACTTTTCTTTTCACATTTTGCAGTTGACCAGTAGGCATCACTGAGTTTTCCTCATTTTCTCTCTGTATAATATTATACATGATTATAGCTATTCATGTGGCACAGCGAGTAGCATTGCTGCCTCATGGCTCTATAATGTAGCCCCACTTAAAAGAAAAATAATTAGAAACAAAAAAAAGCACCCTGGTATAATGATCACATGCACACCTTAACACAGACCACTCGAATGTTAGAACGTAGTTGGTCCAAATTGGAACGAGAGCCTTCTTAATCATATTAGAAAATATAAAGACAGACATGAATTATTAGACAGAAAATTCAGAGTATTAACCTAGACAATTTGCTTAGTAGCTATGAGAGAACAAAATGACCACATTAGTAGAGCGATTAGAATCTTTTAATCTAATTTTCATTGATTCTCTTTTCAAAATCATTATCTTGATACAGTAAGAAGAATGCAGAAAAATTAAACTATGAGTATTCAATTCAATTCAATTCAGTTTTATTTGTATAGCGCTTTTAACAGTGGACATTGTCACAAAGCAGCTTTACAGAAATAAATGGATTCACAAAAAATATATTGTAAATATTTGAATTTATCTCTGTGAATTTATCCCTTCATAGTATTGTGTCAAAGATAATGACTTTTGAATATGAGTACAGTATTTAAAATGATGAGGTGCATTTCTTTAATAATAGATTTTTCATATTAGTAAAAACATATTATAAACATATTAGTATTTTACTTTTGAATATTTTTTCCATATATGCCTAATCATTTTCAAAAGCACTAGCAATTGATTACACTAAAAAATTACACTAGTGATTTGACTCGAGCATAACAGATGGGTTAATATCATCTTATCTGTCTTGCATTTCACACATCATAAGAAATAGGCTATTGCAGCTGTTGTCATCCCAAAATCCAGAGTTATGGATGATGGTGCAGTCCTGTGAGCCCTGATAATTGTCAGGTTGACCAGAGCCCCATTTTGTAAAAATTAGTCGATTTCCCTCATCGTCTACAAATTTGCCTTCTTCCTTTGTATCTGTTGCTCTGATGAAAGCTGCTGAGCTAAAGGAACTGAGGATTTTAGCTAGAGCTTGATTTTCTCCCTCACTCTTTGGTAAAATGACTTTTCCTCCACGATTGTTGCAGAATTTCACTGCTTGTTCAAACTGCCCTGTTGTGCCATCAGTCACATAGTACTTCTGTCCCACTCTTCTGAATGTAGAAAAGCTGGTGGCTTTAAATGAAATGTGATGATCATTTTGTTTGTAATTGTTTCATTTTTACTGCAACAGACAGTACATTTTTTTAAATTTTTTAAATGTTTAAGGGGTAAAAATAAATATTAATGTGGATTTCAAACTTTTTACCTTTTTCCATGACAGAGATCTTTGCTTTGAGACTGTTGATTTCTGACTGAATTAAAGAGTTTCCTCCAGGAATCCCTGAAAAGAGAAAATAATTTAATAGTTAACAGTTTGACACATACACTGTAAACATTCATATAATGTTCTATTGTAATAATTACAATTCCAAAGATTTAGGGTTAGATCTACATTTTGAGATTGTTGAGGTTCTGCATGGCACATTCTACAACAAATAAAATATTAATGTCTGTTACCAGGTGGACCAAGATCTCCTTTTTGTCCTTTGGGTCCTGCTGGCCCAATTTTACCTGGAGGTCCCTGCACACTCAGCCCTGAAAATTAGAACAGAACCCTCAATGCTTTCTGTTAATGCTTAGTGAATTACTATACCAGTATTTACTAAAGGTAATGAAATTATGTTTTTCCACTGAAAGCAGTGTAGATGCTCCAAAGAGGAGAGCCATATTTGTACTAATTAAGTTAATATCAGTTAATATTTATGTTACCATTTTAATGAAAAATACAAATGAACAGGATATTTGACTTTATATGATATATTTATATATTGTCAGGCAAACTCCTACAGCCACAGAGAACTCTGTTTCCCAGAACACACCGTGGCCTACGAATATGGTCTTTATTTATTTATTTATTTATTTATTTATTTATTTATTAATTTATTCATTTATATTTGTCCCAACAACAGACTCTGTTACTTTCACATTCACCTCATTACTAATCACCCACACCTGAGAGCAATCACACCTCACAGTATACAAGGACCTGAGTTTCACATTATCATTGTGAAGCAATGCTCAGTATTTCTTGTACCTGACTTACCAAGCTGTTTGTTGTTTATTGCTTATCTGGTTTTGATCATTGCTCTCTCCCTGGCCTTTGTATTCTGGTTTTGCCATGGCTTTATGGTTTGCACATTGCTTGAACTTTGCCTGTTTTTGGACCATGACCTTGCCTACCGATTTGGATTTGTTTACCTGTGTTTTTTTTAAATAAACTCTCACTCTGCATTTGCATCCGTATCTGCTTACCTGTTGTGACATGTATACAGTATTCACAAAAAGTATTTGGACAGGTTTTGAGCCACATTTACAAAAATGTCAAACTAACTGATATTTATTTCAAAGAAAGACACCCTAAGCACACTTTCCCAGCAAAACATTTGCCAAAAAATAGATTTTGTTTAAAAATATTTTTAAAATAATATGTATACTCAGTCTGGACTCAGAACTCAGTCTGGGCCTGAAATCAGTTTCTGTAACAGTTGTGATGGAAGTTTCCTCCAAGTTTTAACCAACAAATTTCAGTTCATCCACAATAGAACATCAACAATCTGCTCATTTCTTCTCCATTGCATCCCCAAGCCCAAGCCTCCTCCATGCTTTATAGTACCCTTAGTGCAGTTTGGTTAGAATTCTTCTCCTGTTTTTCTTCACACAATCACTCTACTATCAAATCCATCCAAGTTAAATTTGGATTCATCTGAAAATAAGACAGAAGCTGCTATCTTTCTTTGCCTATTCTTTTGCTAATATCACCCTTGCTTTCTTAAGGCTGATGAATGGTTTCTGCAGCATTACTCTCCCTCTGTACCCATGCTTGTTGATCCTGTTTTGAATAGTTTATGCACTAGTTTTATCTGGCAATTCTTGTTGATGTCTGAAGCAATCGTTGCTGCTGTTTCTCACCTGTTTTCTGACAGACTCACAATTATCCTGCCCAGTCTGCTGGTGGTCATTTT
Source organism: Pangasius sanitwongsei (assembly GCA_037576675.1). Taxonomy (NCBI): domain Eukaryota; kingdom Metazoa; phylum Chordata; class Actinopteri; order Siluriformes; family Pangasiidae; genus Pangasius; species Pangasius sanitwongsei. Next base: position 2,968 of record CM075015.1, on the reverse strand, counting down.
GGGTCTGCCTGGATGTTTTTTTTTTTTTTTAAACGAGTTTTGCAGATCTGGAGAATAGTGTGGCCTTTTTCATGTAAACAGTCAAAACTTGCTTCCCTCTTATTTATATATATATATATATATATATATATATATATATATATATATAATAAAGTTGGAATGTATGAAATATATATGTACCTGGATCTCCCTTGTCACCTTTGGATCCAGCAGGTCCATCTCTGCCGTCTCTTCCAGGAAGGCCATTATGTCCAGGCGAACCCGGGACTCCAGCCAGTGCAGGACAGCTGAGAGTCTCTGCGCCAACAGCCAGATGGAGCTCAAAGTGCAGTAGCAGTAGCACAGAGAACAACAGTGCCATCTTCAGACCACTGGCACAAACAGCATGGTATGTTACACAAATCTTAAAATGTAACATCTCAGAGACATGTAAAGAATATCATCATTTTGGTTAAGCCAGGTTTCTCCCTCAGTACAGCTTTTGTATAGACAAGGCAACCATGTCATCATAATCTACCATCCCCCTAACAGGAACCAATAAGAAAAAAAATAATTTCTACCCCAGACCATTGTGTTGTATTGTTAAGCCCTTAATATTAAGAAAAAGTCTTTAAAGGACCTTTGTGACTTATTTAATGCCTTAAAATAAATCCCAAATATCCCCAATTTATAATGCAAGGAAAATATCAAATAAAATAAAAAATAATAAAAATGTTCCTGCTTTATTTAAAGGTGTAATTATCTGATTGCGTATAGTAGGTTGTGTGGAAAAAAATTGAATTGCATTATGCATGTATGCAAATAGTAAGCAACTAAAATAAAAATCAAACATGCATAATTTAAATCAAGCAAGTAAACATACTGTCCTTCCAATTACTAGTTACATTGGTAATGATTTTTTAAAATCTCACAAATCTAACAGTAACTGAGTATATCCTGAAATATATATTACAACAGCATTAAAAACTATGAAAAGAGATTCTCACCAGCCAGTTGTTTGCTTAACTGTGAAGACTAAGGCAGACAGTGAACATGTAGGGAAGGAGTGGTCTTCTTGGCACCAGTAGTGTGAACAGTGTAAGGAATGATTCACAGGAATGCAGCAGTTTCTTTTGTTGTTGCTTAGTGTGCCTTAAGATTTTGGCTTAATTTATGCAGTTTTTTGTGTCTATTGCTTTGTATGATTCTTCTATAATTATGGGCCCACTGAGAATTGAGGTTACTAATTTCTATCCACTGTGGCTCTCTGATAGTCTTGAGATTTAAAAGCTCATTTAAAAGGTTTTGGAACCTTAAGTGCTGCCAGTGACACCAGAAAAAATATACCCTTTACTAAAGAATAAATATCGCCAAAGTGAAAGGCCTCTGTGATGTATTACAAACACATAAGTAAGTACTTCATGTGGTTACAAACTAACATGCATTATTTATTATTTTTTGGCTTTAGGGTTTAGATTACTTTCTTTCATGTCTCACAGTGTTGGGGAATATGGCACTTCAATAGAAATTAAATGTAGTAGGCATTTGCAGTTGTCAAGCAAGTAGAGGTAGCAAAGACCTACACTCTAATTCAGTCAAACAGAAACCAATTTGGAATATGTCTTACTCATTCAACATTTATATATCTGTATACTGTATATACATTGTATAAATATACATTTACACATATCATGTCATATATTGGGGATTCCCATGCCTCAAAGGTGTCCCTATATTGTTTCTTGTGACCATTCAGAAAAAAGAAATTTAAGGTTTTGATGGTGTTCAAGCTTTGGCTCTGTAAGACGTCAGCAGGGGGCACTAAAATGACCTATGGAAGTTTTCTATGGGTGAATGTACGTATTGCTTGGGGTCTTGTTTACAGCCTGCCAGAACTGCTCACATAACCTTTCCATTTATTTGGGACATCACAAACCAAATACTTTTATCATCAAAAATCATGCACCAACAAGGCAACAATAAAATACAGCTGTCAGGTAAAAAACAACAGTTTATCATGAGGGATAAATTTCTAAATGTAAAATTAATATCTGGTATTTATATATTTCTGTAAAGCTGCTTTGTGACAATGTCCATTGTTGTTTCTTAGTTTACTCGCTTGCTCTTAAATTTGTACAAAATGCTGATATACTTCTGGTTACACTTGACTAAAATTGACTGGAAAATATGAAGCAAACTCAAAAACTTTTGAGATTTTTAAAAGTTGAAGTTATTCTTTACAAAATACAACAGTTGTTTTTGTTGATTTTGTAATAAACTGTCATTCTGTAGTTGTGCACCAATGCCAGTACTACTGTGCATAGATAAATGCATCCCACAAAAGTGCTATTTGCTTTTACAGATGCAAATCAATGTAATTGACAGTTGTATGAGCCAACTGTACTCATTCTAAGATTTTCAAAAATGTATAACATGGTTGATGGGAGAATTCAGACATTCACCTATCTCACTGTGAAAAAGGGAATAGTGGGTCTGTGCATAACTACATCACTCAGTGTTATATTCATGTTCAGCCTTGTTGTTGTTTAGTGTATAGAGTGCCTTTGCCCCATAAAATCCGACCCCTTGTCCCAATTGCAGGAGGAGATGACAGCACACTGCAGGTGTTTGGTGTGAAAGCTATTACTAACTGAAAGGGTAAGTGCTAAGTGTAAGGGGCTGTGGTTCAGATTGGGGTTAGTTTTAGCTATAGCAGAGAGTTGAAAACAGTGGTGGCATTCAAATGAGCTGTATGCAAATTTCTTGGCTCCCATTGGCTCTGATTTTGAAGTTAAACAAAGCATCCTTCTGATCTCTTCTTCTTTTTCTTGTGTCCAGCAGCAAAGTGATCTATATGAAGTCCATCCATAGTGTAAGGAAATTAGCTATTTAGGTTAAGCTGATGTATTCTTCACCAAAATATGTAGGAGATTAGCAGATCAGCTCAGAAGGGGAAATTTGTAAACTTAATATTTTAATAGCTGATCAA
>CM075014.1:24737587-24753957 GCA_037576675.1 Pangasius sanitwongsei | reverse complement strand
TATAGAGCGTATATGAGCAGGAGATATTCAGTGTATATGAGCAGGAGATATTCAGTGTAAATGAGCAGGAGATATTCAGTGTATATGAGCAGGAGATATTCAGTGTATATGAGCAGGAGATATTCAGTGTAAATGAGCAGGAGATATTCAGTGTATATGAGCAGGAGATATTCAGTGTATATGAGCAGGAGATATTCAGTGTATATGAGCAGGAGATATAGAGCGTATATGAGCAGGAGATATTCAGTGTATATGAGCAGGAGATATTCAGTGTATATGAGAGATAGATATAGAGTGTTTATGAGCAGGAAAGTAAATCACACCGATGGCACTGAAGGCGACAAAGGTGTTCTCCCGTGGGTTGATGTTCACGTCATATGGCCGGTTCCCCCACATGTGGGCGGCACTGTTCACTAACCAGGTGGCGTTTAGCACCAGCGTGTACCTGAGGAGGGCAGGTACAAAAAAACCCACCCACAGAGACTCCGCCCACAGGAACCATGGCAACATTGTTGGGATAAGGAAGCACATCACTACCACAGAGGACTTATAGAACCTGAAAAGACAGACAGACAGAAAATAAGAAAGAAAGCATTACATTTTATCCCTTACATCCCTCGGTTCATCATTCTCTGCCTCCACTGCTCGCTCTTTCCATCCGTACACACGTTCCTTACCCCGCTTTCCATCCATATCTTCTCTATACATGTCTCCTCCATCTCTCCTTTCGTCCCCACATCCTTTTCTTCATCTCATCATATATCCTTCCATCCACCATCTCCCCTCCCCATCCATCCATCTCTCTCCAGACACCCATTCCCTCCTCACCCATGTCCACCCCTAATCATCCTTCCAACCCTTCATTACTATATTTATCTGTCTATCCTTCTTTCCATCCACCATTCCTCCCTTGGTAGCTTATGTTATTCATAATGCTAAAATTTCAGACACACACGCACAGGTAGCGGTATTATAAAAATAGAGGCTACAGGACACCAACTAAGTTTGGATGCTCGTTTCAACTATTTATGCATTTAGGGACACTGCAGTCTCTCACCAGAGGTTTTCAAATACTACTACTTACCTCCACACTTGTAACACAGAACTGTGAAAACAGGTCTATTAAACACAAATATGAATTCAGAGCAACACTGTTTACAATGTTTACATTTGCATCATCATAAGCATAGTTTATAAAAGTGCATTTAAAGCAGGGCCACATCAGCATTTTTGTCAGCCCTTGAAGGGCGTAAAGGTATCAATTTTTAATACATTATTATTTATTCTACCACTTAAAACTAATAACCCAGGCTCTGAAAGTGCAGTATCTATAATATAATGTTTATAGGAAAAAGTTAGAACAGAAAAAATCCACTGTATCTATACCACCATTTTGCACAGTAGCTGATATGTGATGATGTTCATAAAAGGTCAGTGAAGTCATCATTACAATTCCATATTTGACTGCCCATCAAACACACTGATCAACCATAACATTAAAACCACCTCGTTACAATGGCACCTGTCAAGGGGTAAGATATATTAGGCAGCAAGTTAACAGTCAGTTCTGGAAGTTGATATGTTGGAAGCAGGAAAAATGGGCAAACGTAAGGATCTGAGCGACTTTGACAAGCGCCAAATTGTGATGTCTAGACGACTGGATCAGAGCATCTCCTAAACAGCAGATCTTGTGGGGTGTTCCCGGTGTGCAGTGGTTTGTACCTACCAAAAGTGGTCCAAGGAAGGACAACCGGTGAACCAGCAACAGGGTCATGGGCTCCCAAGGCTCACTGATGCGCGTGGGGAGTGAAGGCCCGTCTGGTCCGATCCCACAGAAGATCTGCTGTAGCACAAACGGCTGAAAAAGTGAACGCTGGCTCTGATAGAAAGGAGTCAGAACACACAGTGCAGTGCAGCTTGCTGCGTAGCTGCAGACCGGTCAGAGCGCCCATGCTGACCCCTGACCTCCACCGAAAGCTCCTACAATTGCCTCATGAGCATCAGAACTGAACCACGGAGCAACGGAAGAAGGTGGCCTGGTCTGATGAATCACGTTTTCTTTTACATCATGTGGACGGTCGGGTGCGTGTGCGTCGCTTACCTGGGGAAGAGATGGCACCAGGATGCACTATAGGAAGAAGGCGAGCCGGCGGAGGCAGTGTGATGGTCTGGGCAATGTTCTGCTGAGAAACCTCGGGTCCTGGCATTCATGTGGATGTTAGTTTGACACGTTCCACCTACCTAAACATTGCTGCAGACTGAGTTACACCCCTTCATGGCAACGGTATTCCCTAATGGCAGTGGCCTCTTTCAGCAGGATGACGCTCCCTGCCTCACTGCAGAAACTGTTCAGGAATGGTTTGAGGAACATGACAAAGAGTTCAAGGTGTTGACTTGGCCTCCAAATTCCCCAGATCTCAGTCTGATCAAGCATCTGTGGAACGTGGATCCGATCCATGGAGGCCCCACCTCACAACTTACAGGACTTAAAGGATCTGCTGCTAACGTCTTGGTGCCAGAAACCACAGCACACCTTCAGAGGTCTTGTGGAGTCCAGGCCTCGACGCGTCAGAGCTGTTTTGGCAGCACAAGGAGGAACTACACAATATTAGGCAGGTGGTGTTAATGTTATGGCTGACCAGTGTAAATGAGATATCACGTTCTGCTATTACCAAAATTGTTTTCAAATAACGTTCACTAACAAGGCTTTCAAATAATTTGCTGGGAGTTTCTCATCTGCATCAGAGTTTAAACTATACCATTTTATTTTTCATCAGTAACTTTGCACTATCGTCTTCATTTGTACTTTTACCTTTCCCCTACTGATGCATTTTCATTTTCTCTAAGAATGCTCGTTTTTTCATCTAAAGACGGCAAAAGGAGGCCATCCACATCAGATCTGCCTAAAATCATCTCCAAAAGGCTTCCACTAAGGTACGTTAAATATTCATCATGGCAAATATTCAGCTTGTTCAGTCAAGTGCAGAATGTTTAGTCATTCTTCCTCTGTAGTTAATAGTAGCTTGCTTTATGACATTATTGTAAGTTAGGTCTCTGACGGAGAAGATTGCAGCATTAGAGGTGCGCATCCAGACTCTAGAGAGGATTAGTGAGAGTGAGAGCAGTGTAATTTCTGTAGGGGAAAGTCTGGATGCCTTAGGCAGAGACAGCAATCCCCCAACTCCGGCATTAGAGCCCTCACTGCGGGGCAAATGGGTGATGACTCGGTGGCATTATTGCAAAGCCAAAGCTAACACTAAGGCTTGTACACGGGAGCACCGCTCCTCTCCACTTCACGTGTCTAACAGGTTTGCTCTCCTCAGTGAAGCACCCGCTGAGAAACCTGAAAGAGCTCTGGTTATAGGTGACTCTATCTTGCGGCACGTGAAATTAGCCAGGCCTTTAGGGGCACCAGCAGCTTTAGTTAGGTGTATACCGGGAGCCAGGGCGCCGGACATAGCAGGTAATCTTAGGGTCTTAGGCAAGCACAGGTTCTCAAAGATAGTTATAAGTTACAAGAGAAGAGCATAACAAATAATCTATGTTCTAACCCCCACACAAATCCACCCCCTACTCCCTCTGTCTCTCTGCCTCTGTCTCTCTGCCTCTGTCTCTCTGCTTCTGTCCTCTCTCTCGAACCATTACGGGACAATTAGCATACCTAATAATCTCTCTCTCTCTCAAGCTACCCATGCTACTCCTGAGATACCAGTGATCCTGACCCCTTCTGCTCCCCAGACCTGCCTGATCCATCCTGATGCCCTACTTCTGCTTGGAGCCTCTTTCACCTGAAAATCTCTTACTGCTGCTGAGGATGGACTGCATGGATAGCCTAAAGATCACCATGAGAATACTGTGGATTGGTACAAAGACTTTATTTTATTTTAGGGTAAAATTGGTTGACAAAACTTGTGCACTGAATGATTAAAACAACAAATTCATGCCATGTTGTCCACTCATATATACCGTCATTGGTCTCACCTTCTCTGGAACATGACGATTTTGTCATTCTTCAGGTCACTGAGCTCCAGTTTTTGTCCACTGTCAATGACATTGGGGTGTTTCCTCACAAGCAGCCAGCCAATATGAGCAAAGAAGAATCCCCGAGAGGCATTATGGGGGTCTGCGTCCGTCTCTGAGTACTTATGATGAACACGATGGTCTCGAGCCCACTCAAAAATATCATTCTGATAAACAGACAAAAAAAAGTACATTATACATTCTACTGTACATTTCTATCAAATGGTTAGCATGTAACCAAAACGCAAGACTGTATCTGTATTTAGATTTAAACCTGAAGTGGGCATGGTTTAACGTCTTTCCTTTTTTTAATCAGTCAAAACTAGATGTGTGCAGGAATTTTTTTTAATCCCGTCTGCACAGTTATTTTTTATTTATTTGTATCTGCCCATTATTTTCAAATTTAGTTGGTTCTACATCCCAAAAATAATCTAACTAGTAGCCTAATTTAAACCACTGCAACTCTGACGAGGCAGTTAGTAAGGATGAATGAACACTGTAAATGGATCATGCTCAGCCACACATTCATTTTAATGGTCATTTTAATGTCCATGTTAATATCCATGTTGATCTTCATGGTTACACAATTGTTTAATGCTAATGAACATGATCTATATCTGTCTGTTTCACTCGCATGTAACAGCATGAAAGTAAAAACCTCTTTGTTGCGTCCTGAGGGATCCCAGTCCTGACACGTTTAATGTCAACCAGACGCCCTGTGAACCTTTCCGACAAAACGGTTTGTGGTTTAAAGCATGTGTTATTATGTTTGCGTGTGCGTGTTACCTGGAAGGCCATGGAGTTAGCGACAGCGAGGAAGATTCGTAAAGGCAGTGAGGCTTTATATGATCTGTGACTCCAGAGTCTGTGCGCTCCTGCAGTTATACCCAATGCACTGAACAGCAAACAGAACACAGCTACACACACACACACACACACACACACACACACAAGGCACACAGCTAAGCAACATTTGTTTGTCATCTACCAAGCTACAAAAAAGTCACAACTAACATAAACTATGTTTGTGGGTGTGATGGTCAGGGGTGCACATACTTTTGTCCACATGGTGTAATATTAGGCTACATCTTCTGAAGTACACCAATGTTACAAATACAGTATAATTTGCTAATGATAGCTAATAAGGAGCTGAAGAAATACAATGTTATCTATCTATGGCATCTAATCTGTTTGTCACCTGTTTGTTCATTGTGAACATTGTGGTCAGGGAAGAGTTCGCTTCTGTGTCAGCTAGCTAAAGTTCTTATTCCTGACATTACAACTGCTGGAAGTTTAAATTCCCCAGAGGTGTTGTAGTGGCCGTTTTGTTATTATTCAAACTGGTCTATCACAGTGAGATTTTAGGAAGGCATTCAGTTTTACATCATATGGCATATGACAGTAACCACACTGATTAATAATAATAATAATAATAATAATAATAATAAAACTCTTACAGAGGTGGCCATGCTTCATACTAGGGCGGCACTGATAAGGTCTGTGTATGTGATAAGATTGTAAAGTATTTGCAAAGTGTGATGTGATGTGTGAAAAGATTATGGCACAGTGTAAACATGAATATATGGACTCACTCCACAGCAGTGTGTATGCTGAAGCTGAGGGGATGAGGACAAGTGCGTACAGAGCCGCAGCGTGAAGCATACTCATCAGCACCACGTTTCTCCACACCACCACCACTGGAGCATCTCTACGCTGAGTATGTGAGCGTGTGGGAGTTTGTATGAGATCACACTCATCCTCCAGGAGTGTAGAACCTCCGAGTGTTCCTGCACATCTGTCATCCACCGCTGTCATTTCCACACGTCCAAACTGCAAAGATCACAACGTTCTGGACATTACAACAACAATCAGGACGATAACACAGTATTAAACAGCTCTCCGTTCTAGCGTTTCGGACAGAGCTACTGTTCTAAGAAGAACCTGAGCTTGTGATGGAAAAAAACCCTGCACTTATGCACACACACACACACACACACACACACACACACACACAGGCAGTTAAACAGCGTTAATATAAAGCTAATATTAAATAATATTAAAGTCTGACACTGATGCTGTGACTGTACTACATCTGAATCATACGGTTCTCTTGCATAGCTGTACATAGCATCTGTACCAAGTCTATGTACCAAGTCTCTTCTGTACTTTTTTTTTATTCTTGTTATTATGCGTTTTGCTGTCAGATCTGTGTAAAGCTGGAAGTTTCACTCACCAAGTCAAATTCCTTATGTGTGTGAGCACACTCACCAATAAAGCTCTTTCTGATTCTGAATAAGCAGTGGTACATTTTCTCTCTCTCTCTCTCTCACACACACTCACTCACGCACACACACACTCACTCACGCACGCACACACACACGCACACACACACACACAGTTTCAGGTTTAGGTGTCCCACTTCACCTCTTCTCCCACTTCAGCAATGTTCCCTATATCTGTATTTTAAAATATATTTCATGCTGTGTGATGATAAACACTAATAAAGTCAGTCCTACCGGTTTACCGACAGCAACCGTGTATAAATAAATAAAGTAATAAATAAACACATCTGCGTGTTTACTCACCTGCCGAGGGGGAAAAGATGAATTCCGCGAAGGTGAAAAGCGCAGGAATGAACTTGAGAGCGAAGCGCGCTGCATGAGGAGAGCGCGTGTGTGCGGAGTTTTAAACCCCGTGCTGTAGCGCTGCAGATGCTCGCGCTCCTATTGGTCAGTCAGTTTGATGCCACTCGGTTCTGCGCTTCTGATTGGCTGATAATCATCTGCTGTTCAGGAGACTTCCTGCTTACTCGTGTCACTCTTTTTATTCATGCGCTCATGTTCCAGGATCGAGAATTACGTATAAATACACACACATATAACAATAAAAACATAAAAATAAGCATAAAAGACCACATTTTACAGGATAGAAATAAAATAATAAAACACCAAGATTGCTGCAGGAAATAAAAAAGAATGTTGTCAATCAGACGCAGTTGCAATAAAATATATTTATATATATTTAACCCTATACTGCACATTACTTCCTCATGGTCACATTATTATTATAATTATTATTATTATTATTATTATTGTTGTTATCTTTATTTATATATAGCACTTTGCATTTACGTCCATGCTGATCTTACCTTTGAGATACATTGTCTTTATATTTGGCAGTAATTGGTAATTGGACAATTGGCTGCCCAAATGCTCCATAACCAGGCGCATGTTATTCCCTCATTATTTCATTATTCTGTCAGTGAAGGAACTGCTCATGGCGTGGGCGAGTATCTCTTGTATTTATCAATAAGTGAGTGAAGTGAAGTGTGGTGACCCATACTCGGAATTTGTGCTCTGCATTTAACCCATCCAAGTGCACACACACAGTAGTGAACACACACAGTAGTGAACACACACACGGAGCAGTGAGCAGCCTTTTTTGCTGCGGCGCCCGGGGAGCAGTTGGGGGATCGGTGCTCAAGGGTCTAACCTCAATTGTGGTATTGAGGGTGGAGGAGACGCTGGTCATTCACTCCCCCACCTACAATCCCTGCCGGACCGAGACTCGAACCTGCGACCTTCAGATTCACCTTCGGGTTCGACTCTCTGACCATTAGGCCACGACTGCCTCCTGTCAATGATGTGACTGCTAAGAAAGGAGCAGGATGAATTCTGAAGTGTACAGGGCGATATTATCATAGACAGAGCTTCACATTGCTCATAGACAGAGCTTCACATTGCATATGGACAGTGACCCAAATACTTCGGAAATATTTAAGGTAAAGAAGTGGAATGCTCTGCAATGGCCAAGTCAATCCCCTGAGCTGATTCCAAATGAGCTGCAAAGACAATTAATTATGCTTTACATTTTACCCAGCACACAGTTCTAATATAGAAGTAGTTGATAAAGCCAAAAGCTTCACCCAACTATCTTGTTTTTGATTCACCTGGACAATCCTGGGGCACATCTGCTGTCCTCTTTCATAGCTAAAAAAAAAAAAAAAAAAGCAGTTTCACTAGCTGTTAACAAAAGTGAATAGTGTGGCTATAAATGATGTAACCCTAATTAGGGAGAAAAAAATTGACACCCTCGAATAAATGAGGTTTTCTTCTTGAAACTTGAAATTTCATAGAGGCAACCCTCGTGTCCACTGGTCCACTGTCCACTGGAAAAGCTCCAACTCTGAGGTCCTCACCCTGGGACTGGTGACTTTCCCCACACCTGCCTGAGGACTGACTCCTGCGGAAACTCCAGAGTAAGACAGAAAGAGTTCCCCAATCATTATCTCCATTCAACCAGTTATGTGAGTCATGATGGGAACTGGTTGCGCCAGAATTAATTTATGACTTTCACACTGTAATTCCCTGTTTAATTCCTGTTTGTTGTATCTAAGAAAAACAACAAAAAAAAACTGTTTTATTCTACAACAAAAAAACTCTGTTTTATTCTGAGATACACTCCTCTTACTGAAGGTGTTAAATGTGTGGTCAGTGATGTTTAAGTATGAGTGGTTTAAGTTTGTAAAATATATTTTTTATACACACATACACTATATGGCCAAAAGTATGTGAACACCTGACCAATCACATCCATATATGTGTTTGTTCAACATCCCATTTCAGATTTAGTCCCCTCTTGCTTGTAAAGCTGCTTTGTGAAAATGTCCATTGTTAAAGGCAGTATACAAATAAAATTGAATTGAATTGAATTGAATTACTCTTTCACAACTCACTGAAGAATGGGTGAGACTTGGGCATCAGCTGTTTTGGTAAGTGCAATAATTAGGCTGTTCAAGTTGGACTGTGCACAGTAATCCATAGGCTATCAATGTGGGGAAATCCTCAGCAGCAGCATGTGATTCTCAAGTAAAAGAAGCTCCAAACAAAAGTAGTGCACCAGGATGGGCCAAACAGAATACTTTTGCAAGACAATATGTCATGACAGTTCTACTTTGTCACATATGTATATTGTTAGTTAATGCTTATGCCTGTAATTGTGATGATGCTGATATCATTAATAAGCTCCTTACCAGTCTCTCAAACTGAAGATTAATTTGATTGGAAGCATTTGTAAACTTAACAGTCACTGTATTAATAGCAAAACCAAGATGTTGGCTTCCATAAAGCACAGAACATGACATGTTCATGCAGGTGTGTCCTTCCACATGAACTATATTGGGCCTAATGATAAATGATAGCTGGTATAATGGGACAAAAATAACACATTTGTCTACATCCCCCTCTGTTAGTTTAGTACTTCCAAATAGAACAAGAAATAGTCTTTTTTTTGACCAATTAGGAAGAATACTTAGGAATGGGTTTAACAACTCTGCCATATCTGGTATGATAGGCCAACTGCTGTGTTACTGATTCCACAGAAGAGTTTTGCTCAGCATTTGCTGTATTTCTTGAGAACTAGGTCCAGGATCTGAAGTTCAGTCTGTGCTTGAGGTGGCTGGGGCTCTGCCACGGGAAGATGTTGATTCCTGCGATACTCATTGCCGTATGCTGACAGGTGGGTTAGAACATGTTGCTCTGGACATTAATCTTTGTGCAGGTGAACTCAGTGTGGTATCTCAAGGTATGTTCCAGATGTTCAACAGGGTTAGAAACAATGTGACAGTGTCCCACAATTTTACAAAGTCACAGAAAGCCTGACTCGTGAACTGCATGTCATTGTCTGATAACAGTTTGTGTACACCATGGAGAGAGAAATTTCATTTCAGGTTGTTTTGTTGTTTTGTCATGCTTTGGGGGGAGAGGTTGTTCAGAGAATCAGGTTTACACCAACCTGAGTATGACTGAACTAACACTAGATAGTGGTGATTGTTCCATTTGGAAGCATACAAATACCACTGCCAACAGGTCATTTTCAATTTGTACGTATCTTCTTCAGCATGTTAACAGCATCTTGCTGATGTGGTGTCCAGGTACATCCCTGTCTAACAACTGACCAAAGGGTCCTGATGTAGCAGGTGTTGATTATAATTTGTGTTCTTATTTAAATTCACTCAAAATCCTTGTTTTTTTTGTTGGAAACTAATATATGCGTGGGAAGAGAAGGACTAAAAATGTGTATTTCTATTTTTTTGTATAAGTTCCGCACGCGTCGCCGTTGTGACGTCACTGGCGCGCTGCGCGCTCTTGCTTCAGTCCGCGGGGGGTCTGAGCAGAGCGAGAGCACACAATATAAAGACAACTGAACCAGCAGACTGATTCCAGTGTTTATTTTACACAACACATCACAATGCAGAGGGGTAGTCGAGCCGTGAAGCACGAGCCGGCTACACTGACACTTCACTGAAACTGGGTATAAACTTGCTAATGTAATTTTTCATACCTAAATACTGCCATAGAGAAGCTTTGTCTTCAGGTGGAAGCATTTCGCTTATTGCCTGAACCTTGGCAGGGTCAGGTTTTAATCGTTGATCAGTGAAGACATATCCAACATAGCTGGAACTTACACTAGAGGGGATTCAACCTCATCTTAACTTGTGTGTCCTGTTTAGTACTTTCCTCAATTTCTCATCATGTTCTTTCACTCCTTTCCCACCAATAATAATGTCATCAACAATTACGGCACATGGAACATGGATTTGTTACATTGCTCTTGAAAGACTTCTGATGCCAAATGTATGTGTTACAGGCCTCAAGCAGGAGTGACCGGTAGACAGATGAGATGTCCTGTGTTATACAGGAAAAAGCAGAGACAGGAGACGTTAGTTGTGTTCGTTCAGCAGGCCATTCTCTGTCTGAGAAACGGAGGCCTGGCTGGTCACAACTAGCGCTCAATTTGGTGGATTCTCCCCCTGGTGGCGTAATTTGGCAATTGCAATAAAAACATGGCACAGAAAACCATTCCCCAAAACACACAATTTCAGCCTTTCTTTACATAAAAGTACCCAAAATCATACTTTAACTCAACAATTGTGACAATACATTGTTGGATGTCACATATGCCAAATGGCATCCTTAGGAAACCATATTGGCCAAATGGGGTGGGAAAAGTAGTGCGAAGGAAAGATTCATAATCCAGTTTGATTTGCCAGAATGAGCTTTTGCCATTCAGCACAGAATACATGGTAGCATTGGACATTTGTGAAGCCAATTTATGAGCAATTCAATTAAATGTATAGGATCAATGCAACCAGTTCCATGATATGCTATAGGTTTATACATATAGGTTTACAGCTATAGCTGTCTTCTGTCTGTTAAGTTTCTCTCTCAGCTTCTCAGATTTGTAGGTGTTGGCTGAAATGACATTAAATTTTGCCGCATATCCACTTTCAGTTCGATTGATTTACCATTGACTGTAATACAGCAATGGAGTTCTGGTTTTTCTGTTACTTTTTCTTCTACTGAGCTAATTTCACTAGCATCTAGTGATCGTCTGTCGATTTTGCATGACTCATCACTGCTATTTGTGTAATTTTCTGTTACCTACTTGACCTGCACTGTGACTTAAAATGGTTGAACTTCTTGCAATAATGGCACTGTTTTTCATATGCTTTGCATTGATCTTGCCTTGCTGGATGATTTAAACCACAGTTTTTGCAGTTTGTGATGTCCTTTGTTGTAGACTGGTCCTTTCACTGCTTTTTGTCCTTATGTCCTTTTTTTAAACGGTGTGTGAGCTTGTTTAACTGGCAGGCTCTAATGGCTTTAGTTAGAGTCAGTTCACTTTCTCTGAGTAGCATGTTTCTGACACTATCGCCTCGTATTCCACACACCAGCCTACCCATACTCAGTTTGTCTTGTAATGTCCTAAAGGTGCATGTTTTTGCATCATTTCTCAGTGCACTTATGTATACCTTGATAGTTTCACCTGGTTTTTTATTTCTGGTGTTGAATGAATGTCTTTCCATTGTAATAGTTGTCTCTCTGAATATTCGTTTCATACATTCTGGATCCTCATGCGACTCTGCCTGAGTAAAGATGACCCCATTGTCATCCGCAATCAGCGAAGCATGTGTAAAACGAGCGCTCCCTTCCATGAGCCACCAGCCCTGCTACATTAAATAGTATGTAGGCTTTGGTATTAGCTGGCTTGTCGCTGTGACCTGCAGCTATGAAAATGTCATATTCAGTGCAAAAACATTTTAAATTTCCAAACATTACTTTTCAAACAAAAAAAAAAATTAAATGTTACAGAAAAAATATTTGTCTGTCAAGAAAGTAACATATTACACTGCTGTAATGTGTATGTCCATGCATCTGCACCGACATCATCTTTCTCTGTCAGTTGGTAGAACACACACACACACACACACACAGCTTTTCCTTAGTGACTCAATCTGGGTTAAAGAAATCAGTGCGGCATTTGAGAAGTTCATAGCTACAGATATGAGACCCTGTGTTTTGCTTTTTATGAGTGTCCAGGCTAATGTTTTCCTGTTAAAAGCTTTTTCCATCTGAGCTTTGGATCTTCAGTATTTTGTTCTATTTAGTGCAGATTCATGACATAAAACCTTCAATCCTACACTGTTATATTTGTGTCAGCACTGAACCTGTCGTTGAAAATGAAACTGTCAGCAGTGTTGCAGTTTCCCAAACCTGTCCTGACAGGGCCATAGCCATGGTTACAATTCAGTACTACAAGCTTGTTTTTGTTTTTTATGTCTAATAATCAAAACTAAACTGATTTCTCAAATTGTAACACTCTCATATTACAGTCATGCCACACTTCTAACCTGGATTTCCATACACTCTGTTTTGGAAAGCAGGGAAAGGACATGGTGATTTGCATGTCATCAAAACAAAAAGAAGAGAATATAGCAACTTATCGGATACTGCAGAATGTTTCAGAAGAACATACAGATGTAAAAACATGTATTGTTTTACCTCCTTCATGTTTTGGGTATGTATTGTTCTACTGCAATACTTCAGTTATCTTCTGTTACCTAATAAGGGAGAATGTTTTATTTAGCCTTACATGTGAGATCATTTATTATTATTTTTTTTAGCATATTTTTGTTCACAGTTTTTACTGTACTCTGGAACACTATTGCTGCTGTCATGTAGAGGCTGAGGAGGATGCGATTGCAGGATGCGAAAGGCTGAGGTCAGGCAATTAGCAAACAATGATATCAGGGACAATCCAAAATACAAAAACCAGGAAGCAGAACAAGATTAAAAACCAGAATATCACAACACATTATAAACAGCTTGGTAAAATCAGGGAAGTACACACTGAGAATTACACCATGTAGAGTGTACAGAGTAAGACTCATAATTTAAAATTAATTTAAAGGTAATTTTAAATTATCAGCTGTGGCTGTCTAACTACTTAACAGAGAATACAGTAGTGTTAAGCTGAACTCCCTTATTTACTAATGCATTTCCAGTTACTGGTTTAACAAATAGTCTATTGGCTTGAAAGATTTTTCTGTTGTTTACTTCACATTATAAACAGTTTAGTTCAGTAGACTGAACTCATGTTCAAGGTGATGGGCATGGAACCAGAATACTTGTGCTTTGTGACATGCTGGAAGTAGCCATTATAAGATGGGGATAAATTCACATAGTTACAATAGATTTTGAATCCATTTATTTCTATAAAGCTGCTTTGTGAAATGTTCATTGTTAAAAGCGCTATACAAATAAAACTGAATTGAATTGAATAAGATGGATAATTGTGGCCATAAATGGATGAACATGGTCAACAACAATGCTTGACTGATTGTAAGGGGCCCAAAGTGTGCCAAGAAAACATTCCCCACACCATTTCACCACCACCAGCCTGAATTGTTCACGCTTGGCAAGTTGGGAACATGAATTCATGCTGCTGAAGACAAATTCAGACCCTACATCTGCATGGTCCAGGTCCATGTAGGAACTGAAACTTTAGTAGCTCTGACAGACCTCGCTACTTCTTTATTTTACTGCTTTTAGGACTGATATACAAAATTTCAGTTCCTTTAATCCTCTGATTTTGCAACTTATTTAAATGTGGGCTTTGTTTAGAATTAGTTAATTTTAAGCCATAAAGTCATTTATTATCATTAGTTTATTAACATTATGCAGCATTAAATAAAGTAAAAGAGACAATGAAAGATAATTTTGTGTCATGTATTTTATGAAGAATTTATTAACCTCTGGTTAATTAACCTGAATGATAAAGAAGCTGCTTGCAGTTTTTCTTTGCAAAAAGAACAAAAAGACAGTCCTAATTCGACCTTAATAATATTAATTGTTCATTAAATCTAGGGCTGGGGCTGCATGTATAAAGCCACACAGAGTAAAACATTACATGGCAAAATGGACATGCGTTTGACTGATTTATGGTGATGAAATTGTCATGTTTCTTGACTAAGATTCATTCCTAGAAATACAGCTTGCTTGCTTGCTGCCTAATATTGTGGTGGGTTGTTGGTGATGTACTAAGTTAAGATGATCTTTTATGTAGTAAAATAAAGCAGGGCTTCAGGTTGTTCAGTGTGAAAATGAAATGTTAGTGTCACCATGTTCTGTGCCTCTGTAGTCCGTCTTGATGATTCTCCACATGTTAATCATATTAAGTGGATATGAAGCCACTTAATATGAAGCTTTATTCCACAGCTCAGTTTCTATAGAAGTGAACAAATGAAAAACAGATGGGATTTAATGAGCACAAAGTGCTGAGACATTTCTCTTAAACATTCCCACATCTCTATAAAACTGTAAATATGTACACACAATATACCAAATATTAGCTGCAGTAAACATAACTTTTGTGTTGGGGTGATGCCACAGTTGTTGGGTAAAATGCATCCATACAGAGAAATCTGATCATATAGTGAATGATTTTAATGAATTACTTTAAAAACAAATGTAAAACAAATTAAATAAATAAAGAGAGAATATCCTCAGTCATAATGTAATGCAAATTAATTATAATTACATTCACACATGGACTTCTATGTACTGTACAGATGCTAAACTTTTACAGTCATCAGATTTATGCATTACCACAATCACCTCCATTTTTACATCCCATACATTTCTCATCAAATGAACTTGACAAACTAAAATTATGCATCACCATTTAGTGGCAACTAGGAAACTTGTACATCTACTACACACATGAGGAAATACATATGAAACAAAAACAAAAAAAAAGCAAATTTGAAACATTTGTACAAATTAAAACACAGACTAGATTAAAAACTGAACTGATTAAAGCAATTTTCAAAACATTACTAAACAAAATGACTAGCATTAACCAAATGGACAACCAAAGAAAAGTGAAATATTGATATAATTAATTTCATGTATTGACAGTTTTTGTCTAGGTTGATTTTATGTTTAAAATTAAATTCAAACAATTTTAATTATATAGTGCTTTTAACAATGGAAACTGTCACAAAGCAGCTTTACAGAAATCTGGATATAGATTTAAATCCCTAATGACTGAGCCAGAGGCGACGGTGGTGAGGAAAAACTCCGTGAGATGATATGAGGAAGAAACCTTGAGAGGAACCAGACTCGGAAGGGAAACCATCCTCATCTGGGTGACACCGTCATGCGATTATGATTCATTACTCGTCCACAGTTGTATACTGTGTAGTCAAGCAGTGCTAGATTTGTTGAAAGGATCTTCAGTAATAGAATGAATAACTAACAGAGTGAATATGTCTTATCTGACATTTTTACAAGTTTTATATCTGTTGCTATCACAAGCTCTTTTGTATAAGATTTGTACTATTTCAGAAAGGGGCTGGGGAGCAGCAGAATGGTTATAGAAGATGGAAGGTACCAGATGTGGTGACGGAAAATGTTATTGACCATCAAAGCCACCACAGATACACATGACATGCAGTTAGCCCTTTAGCGGGATGCAAACGTCCACGTCTCTGTTTGCCACACAAACATGCAAATACATGTTAACACAGAAGTATAAACCAGGCCTTAGACTACTCTATGATATTATATGTTAATAGGTTATTAATTTATCAGTACACACAGGCAGATGACCACCATAAAACCAAACTGCATTTTTAAAAAGTATAGATAAAGACAGTTGTTAATTTGACTTGTACTTATACCATGGTGCTCTTGAATTTTTGATTGTGATTGGTCAGAAGGAGTTGAATAATGTTCTATAATAGCAGCTCTAACAGTAGTGCAGCTGCAAATCACAAATTTATATTACACATTCTAATACATTATACTTTCTATAGCAGCAACTTGCACGGGGACAAGTATGGGACAATCCATTACTTTATGTAACCTAACACTAAACAGATTTCATGAAAAACAGTGTGGTCATGGTATGTAAGAAGATGTTTTTGTTTTTACATTTACATTTACATTTACATTTATGGCATTTGGCAGACGCCCTTATCCAGAGCGACTTACAATAGTGCTTTG
>CM075014.1:24718599-24729014 GCA_037576675.1 Pangasius sanitwongsei | reverse complement strand
ACCCCTATCTTATCCACACTGCATTGGCTCCCAATCAAATTTCGTATTGATTATAAAATACTACTATTGACCTATAACACACTAAATGGTCTCGCGCCACAGTACCTGAGCGAACTTTTGGTCTTTTATGATCCGCCACGTCTACTTCAATCAAAAGGTGCAGGCTCTTTGTTGGTACCTCAAATAATGAAGGCTACAGCAGGACTGTGTGAACATCACACATTGGCCTACAGGCAGACTGGATGCCGGGTCCCTGCTGTGACATGCAACACTATTGGATTATGTATTGGAACACTACTAGGATTATCTCCTCCTGATGGGCCTTATTTAGAGATGTGCGAATCTAGGAAATCTGCATTTTCGCCAGGTTCTACAGGGTTAAAATCATTCCTCCAATTTCAGAGGAAATCTCTGAACACCTTTCATGTCAGCCTATCCACTCTGATTTGATTTATGTAAATTTCTAAGGAAAGTAGAGAAACAAAAACATCATCAAGCACGAAAGAACACAAATAGGAAACTGGTCAGATACTGCAGAAAATCTGTGAATGACACTGAAATAGAAAAGCTGGTTTACCTCCTTACAATTTCAGGGATGTTTCAGTACTCTACTGCAATACTTATTGCACAAATTACTTACTGTTATTTCCTAAATTTTGGATAGTTATATTATACAACTTTTATTATTTTTAATAGTATTTGGAGATGGCACAATACCACTTTTTCTTTTCTGATACAGAAACCTTGGGTATCAGCTATCCAGTCCAATCTGATATTTTTTCTTTAAAACATACTAACCTTTAAAATGATTTGAAACTGAAGTACGTATGTAAAATATACAGGAAAAAAATACAAAGAAAAAACATGACTGATATAACCACAGTTTTTACCAATTTTCACTCTTACACAAATTGCAAATATAAATAAACATAATAAAATATAAAAAATAACAAAGGCAATCCTAATTAAAAATACAATTAATTCTCCTAATAGTTAAAAATACCACTTATCTGCTTTGCTATCATGCTGTTTGGAAGGTAGCTTATTCCAGTGATTGCTGCTATGGCTCACTTTTATTCCTAGTACCTGTAGTCTGGATAAAATCATCATGGTCCTTTGAGTGATGCCTTTGCAAGTGTTTAATATTGCTTATAATATTGAAGTTTCCAGGGTCTGTTCCATTTCTAGTGATAATAAGGTTACACTTTGTATATTCCAATGTAGACAATGCAGAGCTTTTTCTTTCCAATTAGTGTTTGGGACTCAGACATAGTCTCAGTCTTTAATCAGTCTTTAGTTTTTTAATCAAGCCTTTTGTTAACAGTTTTTCTTTTATTTAAAGGTGCAGATCTGGAGTGTTCATGGGCATAAAAACAAATTCTATTCTAGAGCTGATTATTACTGATAAGGTACTGATTACTGTTCTTATTAATATTTATTAATTTAAATTTAAGTTAATATTTCTAAGGATTTTTTGATGCGGAACAGTATTGTAAAGTGAAAGACATGGAAACTCATTACTAATGACAGAGGTGTTACTGCGTTGTTCTTCAGTAGTTAATCTTGATCTGGAACAGTATTACACATGATAATTCATTACTAATTTTTGTTATTCAAAAGAAAATTATTTACAAAAAAGTTAAAGTATGTTAATGGAAAATATTTTATTACCCACTGCTACATTATACCCTTGTACTTTTGTAGGTTATTCTTGTCCATTTCTTTCTTTAGCCCTTGATTGGCTAAATAAAAATAACAATCCGTTCATATGCTCCTCTGAGGAAAGCTATAATAACTCATATAATCATTTACATTTTAGACATGGAGGTATTGGAATAGGTTAAGGAATATTAGTAGATCTCCACCAGGAGGGTAAGGCTTTGCTATTGGGAATTAATGTCTGTAAGGTCAGTAATTAATCAGTAGCCATAGTTAGCTAGTAGTTTTTCAGGAGAAATGTAAGACTCAGTAATTACTGCATAGTTAATAGTGAACTCTTGCTAACATACTTACTGAGTAA
Source organism: Pangasius sanitwongsei (assembly GCA_037576675.1). Lineage (NCBI taxonomy): Eukaryota > Metazoa > Chordata > Actinopteri > Siluriformes > Pangasiidae > Pangasius > Pangasius sanitwongsei. The sequence continues at coordinate 24,726,994 of CM075014.1, read as the reverse complement.
TTAACTAGTAGTTCTTAGTAGGAACTGCTTCCTATTTATTTCTTGTATAGTTACCTGAGTTGTTGAAGAGTAATGTGAAGTGATACCTTAAAGTCTAATTTATTCTATCAAACTTTTATGAATACTTCTTTATAAAATTACACACTAAAACCAACTAAAACATTACCAGGGTTTTCCCGTTTCAGTTGTACCCCACTCCCAAAGGCTTAGATTTTTTTCTGGTCTGATTTGTTTTAGGTAAATTTCTATGGAAATTAAGAAAGGTGTCAAGCCTGAAAAAGACAAACAGCCAGATCAGTTTAGCAGAAAATCCAGAAAGCCTCTGAAGGACACTGGCATGTAAAAAAAAGCTACAACATTGATTGTTTACTCCCTTCACATTTCAGGTATGTTTCAATGTTCTACTGTAATACTAGTTATTTCCTACCACATAATAAGTGAAAATATTTTATATAACTTGACATGTAGGACTATTTCTTATTTTATTATATTTGTGATTTTTAGAGCAAGGCTGTGCAGAGACCTTTAAACAGACAGGTGATTACAGTTAAAAAAGAGGCTCTTGGATCAACTGTAGAATATAAATTAGAATGAGAACCGTTAATAAACTGACATTAGGTATGTTAATGTTGTGTTAATGTTGAGAAAATTTTTTTGTTGTCACTGTCTTCTCTGGCTTCTAAATGTACATCTAAATCTACAATCTACATCTTTGTAACAATATCTATTGTTCAGTTAATTGAATTTTATTTATATTAGTGCTTTTAATAATGGACATTGTCACAAAACAGAAATCTAGATATGGATCTAGGTTTATTCATAATGAACAAGCCAGCTGCGACAGTCCCTGAGATGATATGAGGAAGAAACATTGAGAGGAACCAGACTCAAAATTGAACCCATCCCCATCTGGGTGACACAGGATAGTGCGATTATAAATCATTCCCTTCTATAACTGTGTAGTACATGGACAAATAGTGCAATTGTGTAACCAGGAAACTGATTACAGTTTTCACAGTTTTCACAGTCTGTTTTGTTGAAGTTATCAACTGTTCACTAGTGGAGATGTGAGTGCAAAACTGTTCGTCGCAATTGTATTCCTAAAGCTATCATAGCATAACTGTTCATATGAATTGTGGTCCAAAGCCATCTTCATGGTTTCTAAGTGGAACCATCCACAGTAATCTCATTGATCTTTAGGCTGTCCATGTGAGCCATCCTCAGTGAGTCATTTCCAACCAATGAGAACTCCAAGCAGAAGCAGGGCATCAGGATGGATCAGGCAGGTCCAGAGAGCAGAAGGGATCAGGATCACTGGCATCTCAGGAGTAGCATGTGTAGCTCAACAGAGAGAGAGAGAGAGAGAGAGAGAGAGAGAGAGAAAGAGACTTTTACGTTTTCACTTACTTACTTATTTATATTTATACTGTATTAACATATTTCATATTTATCAGACCATAACATACTGTACATATCTTTAAAGAGAAAAGACCTTAAACAATATCATCATCAAAAAAAACCCTAATAAATACATTTGCACAATTCTCAAAAACATTTGAAATACATATATGTATTTAAAAACATGCATCATAAATCTAAAATTAGCTCAATGTCATAATCCACTGTCCACAAAACATCATTCAAAGCCCAAGCTTCAATAAACCCAGCCAAATTGTTTGTCAACTTAAAAGTATGCAAACTCAACCCTAATTTTAGTAGCTATAAGAGCCTTTAGTACTGTCTCAGGGTCTACTACACCCTCTCCTTTTTCTTTTTCCATCTTAACCATATGGCCAGCTTTACTTCTCCCACTAAGAAGTTGATTAAAGAGATTTGTTTCCTGTCTGAGGCAACATATTCAAGATTCAAGATTCAAGGTTTATTGTCATATGTACAGGAAACAGACTGTTACACAGTGCAATTGTGCAAAAATTAAATTTCTTCATTAAAACCTCCCCCCAATTCTCTCACCCACCCATCTAAAATCTGAAACAATCCTCTTAACCTAAAACAATATAAAAACAAATGATCTATTGACTCTTCAGTACTACAAATAGGGCATTCTTACCCTACAGTGGGGTCAATATGTGCCACATGTCTGTTTGTAGCTACTGTCCAGTGAACAACCCTCCATTGAAGATCTGCAGTGTGTTTCTCTATAGGAGGTTTGTACAGGAACCTCTTGTACAGAAACAGCCCTTAGGGGACGGGTCTGGCCTGAACAAATTTGAACACTTTGACTCCTTGCAGTCTTTGAATATGGTGTAGTGAGACACACAAATGGTGTATATTAACTTCTTTGAAACATTCTCAAAGCCTTTCAACTCTGGAGTCCTGATGAACAGGAGAGAACCTTGCTCAGGCTCCACGTCGACCGCCACTGAGACCTGTAGTTGGGGAAACTTGTCATGACATTCTCTGTCCTGTTCAGCAAATTGATTTCCCTCTAAACTTTGTCTGAAGACAGAGGGTAATGCTGAAAAAATTCTTTCCATTGTTCTCTTCATAACCCTTGTAGACTTGATGCCTGAAGACTTTTCCAGTTAGCATCATTCTTTAGATCAACGATTTTTGTACATCCCGCTCTTGCCATTATATTTTACACACTCTTAGGCTATTAAAAAGAGGTTAATTCCCTATCCAAAGTCCAAGAAATGTCCCTCAATTCTATGTTAGCCAGTCTGATCAAAAACAGTTGCATATCATATATGAATACATCTGCTTTTCGTAACAAAGCATGAGCTGTATCAGCCCAGCAAGGTTCTGAATACAGCAATCTTTGTGCTGCTTGCAGTCTGAAAGTCTTAATTCTGTTTTTATTGGCCATCAGGCCTTGCCTCTCTCTTGAATAGGTAGGAACATTACAGCAGATTTTGTCCAATGCTGTCCAGCCCAAAAGAAATCAATTTGCTAATCAGCTTCTTTTGTAGTTCTTGAACAACACTGCCTGTGGGATCCAAAACATTCATTTTGTGCCATAATGCAGAAGCGGCCAGATTGTTTGCGACCAATACTCTACTCAGTAAGAGCTACTCTACCAAGACCATCGAGACAAACGGTCACACATTTTCTCCACCATACCCTCCCAGTTTTTCTGCCTACGTTGCTCCATTCCTAAATACACTCCTAACATCTTCAAATCTTCAAACCTGCAAACCTGGAAACTAATGGTTAGAGAGTTGGACTTGTAACTCAAATGTCGTGGGTTTGAGTCTCGGGTCCGGCAGGGATTGTAGGTGGGGGGAGTGAATGACCAGCGCTCTCTTCCACCCTCAATACCACGACTGAGGTGAGACCCTTGAGCAAGGCACCGAACCCCCAACTGCTCCCTGGGCGCCACAACAAAAAAGGCTGCCCACTGCTCCGTGTGTATGTTCACTACTGTGTGTGTGCACTTGGATGGGTTAAATGGAGAGCGCAAATTCCGAGTCTGGGTCACCACACTTGGCCACAAGTCACTTCACTCACTCACTCACTTCTCTTCCCCATTTAAAACACCCTGGAAACACTGTAAGGGCCCTTCCATGCCTATCTCCTATTAAGTATCTTCACTCTTTTCCCAATTTACTTTAGCTGATGAGGCCTTTTCATTATTATTTACAACTTTTGTTAAATTCCATACATCATTATCACTTCTTAAAAAAAACCGTTACATCATCAGCATAGGCGAAAAAAAAAAAGATTGGCCTATTTTCAAAACCTTCTACTGGAAACCCCTGCAATTTATTCCTCAGTTAGCAAAGGCTCAATAGCCAAAGAGTACTGCCCTGATAATGGACAGTCTTGCCTTATACGTCTATTAAATAACACTGGATTAATTAGCCCAACTCCTACCTTTATCAATGCACCAGAGTTTAAAGGTTTAATCCATGAAAAAAAATCTCACCAAAACCAAATGCTTTAAGGGTTTCAAATAAATAAAGATGATCAACCCTATCAAAGGCTCTTGAACATCTCTTGATCAATTGAAAGTAACCCTATATCTTTATCATTATTACCATTAGTTATATTTATTACATTATGCACAATAACAACACATTTATTTATATAGCAGATTTAAAAACAACATGTAATGTTAACACTAGTATTATTATAGCCTTTTTATCTGATTGATGAGGCTGATAGGAAAAGAACCTTCCAAAAAGGGCGCTGCAGATATCAAGGGGCAAAGGGGCAGATATTTGTGTTTACCTTCAAATGTAATAATGTGTAATGTAGCACTTGCATTTATATGTTTTAATAGAGTCAATGTTTTGATCAAGACTGCTGTGGGATTTTAATCACATTTCTTATTTCATAGTGAGTTTCCCAACAACATGGAGCAGCGTCTGTTCATACTCCTTTTTTTGACAGGTGAGAGAAAATATTCAATTCAATTTTTATTTTTATAGCACTTTCAACAATACACATTGTCGCATAGCAGCTTTACAGAAATTCAGATGTAGACTGAGATGCCTAATGAGCAAGGAATAGGGAATGGTTAGAAGGAAAAGTTCCCTGACACAACATGAGGAAGAACCCTGAGAGGAACCAGACTTGAAAGCCATCCTCTTCTGAGTGACACTGGATAGTGTGATTATAAATCATTACAATATACACCATAATCACTAAGTGTGTTGAAAGGACATTGTTATCAGAATGCAAGCGGGGACTCCAGCAGGTCTAGTTATGACAGCATAATTAAAAGAAATAATTTAACACAGGCATGAGGTCACCCTGGGACATAAAGCATCTCAGAGTGTGTCACTGTGTGTGTGTCTATGTGTGTGTATGTGTGTAGCTGCAAATTACCACATAAAAAAGCTACATTTAAATACACCCAAGTTTAAGGTAAACTGCTCAGTGTGTAGTGCAAATTTTATATAAATAAAATGTATTATGTATATATCTAAACAAAACTTATTTTATTGAGAGACATTTCTCTATTACTGACAAAAAAGAAAATAACTCTATCTGTATGCTAGTCTACACAAAGCACTTTCCAGTGTTTTCTTTTTACCATAGACTCTTAGGGTATTCTAGATATAATATTTTTCATTTCTTAAAGAGAAAAGTACTATTTTCACATAAACTAATAAGTCTAATACAAAATATTCAACTTATTATTAATAGTCACATCGTCCACGGGCCTGATGAACGACAGTTGATCCCAGTCAGTCATTAATAGTTGTGTGTAAATGTTTCCATAAGCCAAACCAAACTAAAATTTGACAACAGTTTAAGAAAGGCTGACCTTCTTTGTACTCATGTAAATATGTTGATCACCTGTAAAGTGCAAAGTGCATTACTGACACAGCTCATTTACATGTAGTGACACCCATAAAACTCCATAAAAGTTCAAGTATACAGACAGCTGGCAGCACTAAATAAACAATAAGGATCAAACACAGTCTGGGTTCACCTGAACAACAGGATTTTCTTGCCCATCAGATTGTAGCCATGATTCTGAATGTGTGAGACCTTGAATCATAGCCACTCAGTTTGCCACAAAGGGCTTCCATTTCTGAGCTGAGCATTGAATCCTTGACCTTGAGCTGATTCTTTCCATTTTCAGGGGTTTGAGCAGGCTATTTCCCAATCTTGCACCAATTAATGCTCCCATTAACTCCAGGTGTGTTAATGCCATTTAGTCAAGTCCAGTCAAGTCAAGTGGAGGTTATTGTTTATTATTATTTCAACCATATACAAGTACATAGTGAAACGAAACAACGTTTCTCCAGAACCAAGGTGCTAAACAAGACAAACACAGAACAACACAACTACAAGGGACACATAATTTATACATATAGTGGACTCTGGACTTGGATGCTACTTGACTGGTGACTACCTCACCTCCTACTGTGTGTCCTTGCAGAAACAGCACTGTAGGTTGTTTGGCTGCAATCACAGAAGACATAAAGCTGTTGGACTTGGCATCGGAAATGCCAGCAGAAGCAGAAGCGTGGCAAGCAAGCAGGCATCCATGATAAGCTAAAAGCTAAGCCTAGCTGCCCAGCTTTACCATCCATTCTGCTATCCAATGTTTACTCCCTTGATAATAAACTGGATTTCCTCAGACTACAGTTAACTACCTAGCATGAACTCAGGGACTGCTTTGTTTTTGTTTTTTGGGAAACATGGCTCAATGACAGCATTTGTTATGACTACAGGTCATCACACACAGTTTCGAATACCAACCGCATCTTGGTTAACAAACTTAATACAATAGAATTCCTTTATTATCATACTTAGTACGACAAAATTCTGTGTATGAAATTAAATTTGGCAGTGCTTGTCATGCAAAAAAACTAAGATAAATATAAGAGAATAAGTACCATAAAAATATTGTAAAAAAAAAAGAAGGGGAGGGGTAAGACAACACACACACAATCATATGCATGCATACAGTCAGATATACATTCACATCATTGCACAGTTATTGCGTTGATTTAGTGCACTGACCATGTAATTATTGCACTGGTTGAGTGTACTGCACATGTAAGTTTGTACTTGGGGGTGTATTGCACATGTAGTTTTGTATTGGACAGTGAGACAGCTACATAACAGCTGGGTTTTGATGATTCTCTGTGCTGACTCTTTGCAAAGACTTCTTGTCAGTCACAAAACAGTTGCAATACCATAGGTCAATACATGTGTTCTAGCAGGTCGGGTCTCCTGAGTGCATTTAAAAAAATAAAGCCATTGCTGTGCCTTTTTAACCAGGGAGATGGTGTTTGTTTACCATATGAGATCTTCAGAATGTGGATGCCAAGGAACTTGAAATTAGTGACGTTTTCCACTCTCCATTACTGTAGAGTGGAGCAGGGTCTCTATGTTTCTTCTTGTCTATGACCAGCTCCTTTTTCTCTTGGTGTTCTCTTGAGTGCCAGATTGTTATTTGAGCACCAGTCTGTTAGCCTGTGTACCTCGTCCCTGTAGGCTGGCTTATTATCGCTTAAGATAAGCCCCAACACAGTTGTGTTGTCTGCGAATTTGATGAATTTGTTTGAGCTGTAGACTGGTGTACAGAGCATAGGGGAGGGAGCCCAACACAGCCCTGTGGAGCTCTGGTAATAGTTAACAGAGGTGGAGAGTGATGGGGCCCAACCTGACTGACTGCTGGTGCTCTGTTAGAAAGCCATTAAGCCATAGACAAAAGCAGTGGTTAATGACCAGGTTGTTTAATATGGCAACCATTCTGCTGGGGATGATTGTGTTAAATACATGCTATAGTAGATGAACATATCTTCTTCACTGTTCAAGATGGGGCAGTGTAGTGTGGAGGGCAGTGGCAAAGGCATCTACTGTAGGCCTGTTGGATATCAACAATATCACCAATAACTCAATTCAATACAATTGTATTTATGTAACACTTTTACCAATGGATATTGTCACAGAGCAGCTTTACAGAAATCCAAATGTAAAATTAAAGTGAGAGGTGACGGTGGCAAGGAAAAACTCCATGAGGTGACAAGAGGAAAAAACCTTTAGAAGAACCAGATTCAAAAGAAACCCCTTCCACTGTGTATAATCACTAGTTATCAACTGTTGGGTGAGTAAATGAGAACCAGGTGAGATCCATCTGTAATCTGGTGAGGCGTGAACTGGAATGCTATGCCCAGAGACCCACACAAACATAAACAGAAGAGAGAAGGAGACAAAACACTGGAAACACAAGGAAGGGAAAACACATCGAGATATACGGAATCTGGCTGGACCGTGACAGACGCAAGTGAGAAACTCATGGTACATGATTCAAAAAGAGGAACTACATCACCAATTATTTTCCAGTGATGATTTTGCAATAATGATGAGAAGGCCTATGTGGATGTGGAAAGGCAGTGTCAGTGGTGCAAGGCCAGCAACCTGTTCTTAAACATCAACAAGACAAAAGAAGTGGTTCTGGACTTCAGACTGACCAGTGGAGGACATACACTCCTCTAATGACCAGTCGGACCTTGGTGGAGAGAATGAGCAACTTGTGTATGGTGCAGAGTGTGGTGAGGGCTGCTGCATGGATCATCAGGTCAGCACTGCCAGCATGCAGGACATCTAAACCAGGTGGTTCAGCAAAGATCTTTAACAATCCCACACACCCCAACAATGGACTGTTTCAGTGGCTGCAGTCTGGAAAGCCCCTCCACAACCACATGACTAGGCTTGAGAGGCTAATGAGAAGCTTCTTCTCCCAAACCATCAGAAGCCTGAACTCCTGATCAATATTCTCCTAACACTAATGCCGACAAATACAGCACCAGGACATAGCTCATACACGTCACATATGGCATATTTGCACATGCATTGGACACTTTAGTGTACTGTATATACATATGCACATACTTACATACAGTCAGGTCCATAAATATTGGGACATCGACACAATTCTAACATTTTTGGCTCTATACACCACCACAAT
>CM075014.1:24693964-24701464 GCA_037576675.1 Pangasius sanitwongsei | reverse complement strand
TTTCATCTGGTTCCTCAACAAGAGCAAAGGCTCTACTCCAGGGTTCTCCTGGATTACTCTTCCTCACTCGATCACAGAGAGTAATCCCTGTGGAGGAATCTCATTTCCACTGCCTGTATTTGTGAACTTATTCTTTCAGTCACTACTCAGAGCTTGTGACCATAGGTGAGACTCAGGACATACTGTAGATTGACCACTTAACAGAAAGCTTCATGTGCAAACTGAGCTCCTGCTTCACCACCACAGAGCGGTACAGCGACTGTAACACTGCTGCTGCTGCCCCGATCCATCTGTCAACCTCTCACTCTCTCATTCCATCACTGTGAATAAGATCCTAAGATACTTGAACTCCTCTGCCAGGGTCATGGACTCTCCTCTCACCTGAAGGAAGCAGCCACGCTTTTCTGGGAGAGAACCTTGGCCTCAGTATCGGAGGTGCTGGAGGTGCTGATTTTCATCTCAGCCACTTCATACTCAGCAGTGAAACATCTGAGCGCAGGTCAGAGGTCCAGGAAACAACACTAATTGTTAAAAACAGGGATGTTACCTCTGGTCTCCACACTGGACACCTCTCCAACCTCAGCTGTGTCATTATATCCTGTACATGAGAACCACAAACAGGAGTGGAGACAACACATACCTTAAACGGTTTCAACTTCACGCCAGGAATGCGGACACAGCTCTCACTGCGCTAGTACAGAGACGAGATCGCACAGTAGCGACCCAGAAACCCCGCACTCCTGCAGTACCTGCCATACCCCATGTCACCACCACAGGCCTTCTCCAAATCCACACGACACATGAAGACTGGATTAGTGTACTGCCAGACCCCTCACAAGGCTCTGAAATAAATAAAGAGCTGCTGCACTGTTCCCCAGCCTGACCCGACGCGTAACTACCGTGATGTTTAATGTAATCTGCACTGCAAGTGAAAATATACTGAATATAGTCAAATTGATCTAGTATTTCATATTATAAAATTATTAAACCATTTCCATCCTTTTTTTTTTTTTTTTTTACTAATTTAAGCTTGAAATAGTCTTGTTCTATTGGCAGATAATTTTGCTAGTTTTAAGCATTTATTTCTAGATAGAAGCAAAATTATCAGCTAATAGAATGAGAAAATTTAAAGCTTAAAATGAGCAAAAATGTCTCGAAATGGGAAAGTAATATAGCTTTAATGCTCAATGGGAAATACAGATAAATTTGACTATATCCGAGATATTTTCTGCACAAAACACTTCACAGCTACGTGCCAGCTGGATAAACTGGTAGTGTGGATTATTACCTGGTTTAAGCTCAGGGTACAAGATATATATATATATATATATATATATATATATATATATATATATATATATTACTCTACTTATAACATATTTATATATTACTCTACTTATATATTTGAACACAGAAGTTCCTGTAATGAGGGAGGAGTGTGAGAGGTTAAAGGTGTGTGTCACTTATTTCTACATAACTACATTTAAAACAATAATAATAATAATAATAATAATAATAATAATAACAATAATAATAACAACAACAACAACAACAACAACAACAACAACAACAACTCTCTCTCTCTCTCACACACACATTCAAATCAGGACGAGTGTATAGCGAGATTACAGTAAGAACTCTGGGCCCGCCACCACCTGAGTGACGTCACGCGCGTTTTCCACTTACTCAGGTGAGTTATCTAAAAATACACTTTATATTTTATACACATTTTATATTTTAAAAATACACTTTGTTTTTTACACACACACACACACACACACACACACACACACACACACACACACACACAACAAGGGCAAAGCGGTAGAAATTATATAAACACACAAACACATTAAATCCAGACTTACCGTGTCATTAGTGGAGTTAACACACACACACAAAACACTGAGTGTGTGTGTGTGTGTATCAGAGACTCGGTGAAAATCCGCTCTAAACTTACAAACCTCCCGACTTCAAACTTTATAAAACAAACAAAACACACGGTTTAAAGTGTTAGAAACCCGTCTGTGTGTGCGGCAAACACACACACACACACTCAGCCCGCTCCACTTTACTCTCCTCTGTGTGTGTGTATACACGCGCGTGCGGTTATCGGGATTTACAGCGCCGTCAACGCTCGACTCCAGATTGCGCATGCGCGACATTCCAAACGCTTCGGGTTTTTGCGCGTGCGCATTCTGATCCTTTTTGCCTCAGACGCCCGGTCCGTACTGCGCATGCGCCTGAAAGAAAACACGAGACAAAGCTCCACTGGTCATAGCTGAGCAGTCACATGTACTTTCTGTTAACATAAGCACTAAATTCTTAACGAGAAAACGAATCTCTCTCTCTCTTACACACACAAACACACACACACTATATACACTGACTGACGTGGTAATGACAGCAGAGTTCCAAAGTTTATCACTATTATATAACAGCACATTCCCAAGTGTTTTTATTCCTCTTATACTACAGCAATCGCTCCAACATCTCCCTCTCTCCGGCTCCTCTACCTGTCAACATCTCCCCCTCTCCGGCTCCTCTACCTGTCAACATCTCCCTCTCTCCGGCTCCTCTACCTGTCAACATCTCTCTCTCTCCTCTACCTGTCAACATCTCCCCCTCTCCTCTACCTGTCAACATCTCCCTCTCTCCTCTACCTGTCAACATCTCCCTCTCTCCTCTACCTGTCAACATCTCCCCCTCTCCTCTACCTGTCAACATCTCCCCCTCTCTCTCCTCTACCTGTCGACGACTCATTTTGAACACCATCTGTGACTATCATTTAAGAACGAAAATTAAATTATAGCTACATTAATTTTGCCAAGCTTCTGGCAGCATCAAAGACACACACACACACAAACACACACACACACATATATACACACACACACACAAACACACATACATACATACACACACACACACACGCACACACACACAAACACACACAAACACACACACATGCACACAAACACACATACATACACACACATACATATATACACACACACACACACACACACAAACACACATACATACACACACACACATACACACACACACACGCACACACACACAAACACACATACATACACACACGTACATATACACACACACACACACATACACACACACACAAACACACATGCACACAAACATACACACAACACACACATACATATATACACACACACACACAAACACACACAAACATACACACAACACACACACACACACGCACACAAACACACATACATACACACAAACACACATATACACACACACACAAACACACATATATACACACACACAAACACACATACACACACACACACAAACACACATATATACACACACACAAACACACATACACACACACACACAAACACACATGCACACAAACACAAACATACACACAACACACACATACATATATACACACACAAACAAACACGCACACACACACATATACACACATATATACACACACAAACACACATGCACACAAACATACACACACATATATATACACAAACACACACACGCACACACACAAACACACATGCACACAAACACAAACATACACACACATATATATATACACAAACACACACACACGCACACAAACACACATATATACACACACACACACAAACACATATATACACACACAAACACACACACACACAAACACACATATATATACACACACACACACACACACACACACACATACACATAATGTTGCTCTCTGGCAGCATTAATCATTTTCAGTGAATTCAGAGGGAAGGTTATTGAGTTTGTCAGCAGTCAGTTGCTGTAATAAAGGGGAATAATGTGAAATGAAACAACACTGGTTTCAAAAACAGAAAGTGAAATAACTGGCAGCCTGTTAGAGCTACAAACCGGTGTTTTTCTAATGATGCTGAATAAGAGCTTACTGAGGATACCTGAACTTGCAACATGCTTCGAATCTCCACCTGACTTGACAGCAATTCTTCACTCCCAGGAACATCACTGCTCCCATTAGATAATTAATTTGTGAATGAAATCTTTATTTACAAAATTCAGTATTACAGGTGATAATTATTCTCTTATTAGAGAGTGTGTGGCCTGTGACGTCATGTAAACCAGGGGAGACGGATGCAAGTGCAGATTTTTATTAAAGAAAGTGCAAACAAAGAACCAAAACAGTGAAAACTAGAAACATGAACCCGAGCAGGAGATGCGAGACTATGAGCAGGATTATGTTATACTCGGCTACACACAAACACAACAACCAGAAGGAGACAATAAAACGTAGAAAAACAGGAACGTATGTAGTGGTGCTAATTACGGTGAAACGAGACACAGGTGAGGCTGACTGCGGTGACGTGATGTGCTGGGGCTGCTGGGAAGTCCAGCGCCGAGTTCAGCATAACACTGGGCATGTGAATCCAACACAGGGAGCATGCACACGTGCACACACTCATTCACACCTAGGGCATTTTATGTATCCACTTACTGACATGTTTTTGGGAGGTGGGAGGAAACCCACTGGGACACAGGGAGAACATGTGGAACACGTGGAACTGTGAGGCAGCAATGCTACCCACTGCACCACTGTGCTGAACTCTTAATGAATACAGTAGTATGATAGTGCTATTGTACATTATATATATATATATATATAAAATGCAGTATTAATTTGCCTGTATTTATGGGTCTAGCAGTATTTTATAATACATCTTTTCCCCTCATGTAAACTATCTAATCTAATATTGAAGTTCGGCATCGTACAAACATTTTTAACATTTTAAACTGTGTTCTCTGGGACAAAGCAGGACAAAATTTATAAGGCACTGCCTTATTTAAATAGTGATAGATATCTCAGAGTAACTGGAAAATAAGTTGTATTAAATAATACACCCATCAGACATATTAAATGGTTTTCTGTAATGGTTTTGACTCAAAGGCCTATTTATAGCATTAAACCCTGCAGAAGCCTACAGAACAAACCATCGGACATTAGTAAATATTAGTTCCCATGCACAGTGTTTCACTTGCTCTCTCCACGTCTCGGCTCTTAATGCTCTCAAAGTTAGAATATAACACCATGTGGAGTAACTAAGTACCTCAGTTCAGAAGCATGTACTGTGTAAAGATGTTGTACTGTTTCCTAACCAGCCATAAACAGCAGGCACGTAGAGGAACATCGCTGGTGAAAGATGATTCAGGTGACCTTCAGCTGTGTACAGTGAGTCACAGTCACAGTAGATGTTCAGCACAATTTCTGCAGGACTTTGCCATACTGAGGACTCTTTCTCCGACTGTGCTGAAGTCGCTTCATGGATCATAATCACCAAAGAGACACCATCAGTACATTACTATAAAGCTTCTCTGTGTACCTTCTCTAATGCTAGCATGGTACTTTAGCTACAAATAGTACGTCAAGTAGATTTTTGCCTCTTTTACCCATTTCACATAACATCGAAACAGCTGCCTACACTCATTAGCTTAATTCCACTCATTATCATTATCTGTTTATCAATTACACTACTTTTATACATATTTTCAATTGCCATATATTCTGTATTATTACTAAACATTGTATGTTTTACTTGTGAGTGTTTCTCTCTTGTCACAAATTAGTTCTACATTCAAGTGCAGTAGAAACCAGAGTGCACTTATATACAGCGGTTTAGGGTGTAAGGTGGGTAAAGTATTAGAAATTAGTATTCTTATTTTAATAATAATAATAATAATAATAATAATAATAATAAATGGAGCACCAGTTCAATGGACAAAATAATCTCAGAATGAGATACGACTTGATGATGTTGCATCACCAAGATAAGAAATAATAATTTACCTTTTATCTGAAGGAACTGATTCACATCAGATTAAGTGAATCTGCTGATAGCTGTGTGCTGCATCATAAACCGATTCAGAAGCACATCGAGTGTTGTGCTGGCAGTGAAGTAACCAGAAACGAATTTTGGTAGGATGAGGAAATATAAAATAAAGAAATAAATAAAATCATGATTGTTTTCCTGATCTGTACAATTAATCTTCTCATCACAGCAGCTGCTGTCCAATAAAATGTGATTAAACAAAAGAATGCATTCAGAAAAAAAAATCTTATTACCTAATAGAGCATACGCTTTAATACTTTCTATCTCTCTCTCTGTCTCTCCTCGTTTTCCTAGAAACTTCCTTTTCTAATCTCAAAGCCAAGATTATCGGTGTTCGTCAATAGAGTATGTTCAACAGTCTATGTGGAGAGACAGACAGAAAGAGAGATAGACACACAGATAGACAGACAGAGAGAGAGACAGAGAGAGAGAGAGAGAGAGAGAGACAGACAGAAAGAGAGATAGACACACAGATAGACAGACAGAGAGAGACAGACAGACAGACAGAGAGATTGACAGACAGAGAGAGAGAGAGACAGAGAGAGAGAGAGAGAGAGACAGACAGAGAGAGAGAGACAGACAGAGAGAGAGAGACAGAGAGAGAGAGAGACAGACAGACAGACAGACAGACAGAGAGATTGACAGACAGAGAGAGAGAGAGACAGAGAGAGAGAGAGGGAGAGAGAGACAGACAGAGAGAGAGAGACAGAGAGACAGACAGAGAGAGAGAGACAGAGAGAGAGACAGACAGAGACAGAGAGAGAGACAGAGAGAGAGACAGACAGAGAGAGAGAGATAGAGAGAGAGAGACAGAGAGAGAGACAGATAGAGAGAGAGAGACAGACAGTGATAGACACAACTCACACCCAATTTGTCTCATTTCTGCTTTATTTTATTTAGAAAATAATATCATATCTTTTAGCTCAACATTCAGATCAGCGTGTCCAATCAGAGTGTGACTTTATACACTGTAATAAAGAGTACTGATCTATACGGCATGAGGATGAAACCCTGACTGATACACACTCAGCTTCACACTGGACCTGGCTGTAATGAAGCACAGGGCTGGGACGATACGATACGTGTACGATATCATACACTTTCCTGATAACCATCATCACTGTGGACGATAAAACCAGTTCAGATTTCACTCATCATCATAGTACACTGATATATCATCCCAGCCCTGATCTCACTGTGTGTGTAGCATAATGCTAATGCTAATGTAGCATAATGCTAACTATAGCCATCACACATACATCATTCCAGCCCACCTTCAAAAATAAAAGATGGAGTGATGTCATTTCCTGATATAGAAAAGTATGGAGCGTTATTATTCTAACAAAATGATTTTTAACCAGAGATCACACAATGTGTGTGTGTGTGTGTGTGTTGTAATAAAAATAAATCTTTTTTTTTACATTTTAATTACTTTTTAAATTATAACACATCAAAAGCAGGACCTACAGTCAGGTCCATAAATATTGGGACACTGACACAATTCTAACTAATAATACAATAATTCGAACAAGATGTGCTTTAACTGCAGACTGTCAGCTTTAATTTGAGGGTATTTACATCCAAATCAGGTGAACGGTGT
>CM075014.1:24615410-24632242 GCA_037576675.1 Pangasius sanitwongsei | reverse complement strand
CTCGAGCTGCGTCGAAACGCTATGGGAACGAGTATGCCCACGCCACCAGACTTACAAATCCCTGCCCAGTGTGGAAAGGCACAGCTTAAGGCAAAAGGACAGAAGAGCCAGGAGTTGGCAGACCGGCCTCCCGAGGGCACTGAGGTGAGACGGGCACCGTATGACGAGGTGTACGCCGTCCCGCCCCAGAGGGGCCCGCCCTCGGAAGCCCTAGACCCAAAGCGTCAGGGCTTCTTAGCCGCGGCCCTCCTCGACAAAAGAATGGTCCTCAGATCCGTCTTTGCGTCAGAGGGACCGGGCCCACAGCGCCGCTGAGACTCACGGTCCCGCCGCGGGGGAGCACGGGAGGCGACGTTCTGTTTCTGCGCCTCTCTATGAGAGAGCCTGCCCAGCAGCCCCACGGGACATAGAGCGACGAGGGAGAAACCGCTGAAAGGCCGCCGCCTGGGTGCGGGCCTGCTGATACCTGTCGACGACGGAATCAACAGCGTCGCCGAACAGGCCAGAGGGCACCCATAAGAACGACCCTGTCCTTCTCTTTCATGTCGGACAGGGTCAACCAGAGGTGTCTCTCCGCCGCCACCAGGACTGCCATAGACCGAAAGATAGCGCGGGCAGTCTCCTTGGTGGCGCGGAGCGAAAGATCAGCGGCCCGCCTGAGCTCCACTAAGTGCTCAGACGGAATCTCCCCCTCATCCAGCTCTTTGAGCAGGTCGGCCTGGTACGCCTGTAACACCCCCATGGTGTGCAGACACGCACCAGCCTGACCTGCTGCCGTGTACGCCTTGCCCACCAGCGCCGAGGTGGTTCGCGGCGGCTTGGTGGGCAGCACCGGAGCCTTGAGGGACGATGCCGCCTCAGGGGACAGATAGCAGGCTAGCGTCTGTTCAACCCTGGGCATCGCCCTATAGCTAGAAAGATCGAGCCCCGCTACATTAGCATAATGGAAGGAGGCAGGACTGAATAAACGGGCCGAAAAAGGCCTCGTCCACAACCTCGACACCTCGGTGTGGAGGTCGGGAAAAAACGGCAGGCTCCAGCGTGGAGGTGGCGGTCGGCTGCGCAGAAAGCGCTCGTCTAATTTAGACCCCAGCGGCAAAACCCGCGGCTCAGTGGGCCAGTCCATGCTGAGTTTAGCGACGGCCCATGAAACCACCTCGAGCAGCTCCTCATATTGAGGAGACTGCGGCAAATCGGGGTCGGCGCCCTCCACGTCAACCTCCTCGGAGGAAGACAGGCGGAGCGCCGGGCCCGCTCCCCGGGGGGAAGAAACCGCAGAGCGGGCTTCCGAACCCAGAGAGCGGACAGTAGATCTGGAGGGTGAGGAAGGAGAAAGGGACTCGCCCGTCTCCATTCCCTCCGCCAGATCCATCTGCGAGCCCCACGAGTGCAACCGCCGCTCTGCCTCGGCAGAAGCGGGGCCGGCACCGCGAGGCACGCGAGTGAAGGCTCCCTCCTCGAAGAGAGCCTTCCGGGAGCGAAGCGCGCGCAGCGGCAAACGCTCGCAATGCGAGCAGCCAGCTCCCTCGAGAGCCGACTTTGCGTGCTCCGCTCCCAAACAGACAACGCAAAGACTGTGTGTATCCCCACCCGTAATATATCGTGGGCCGGGAGGAACACACAGCCTAAAACGCTGTCCGCTCTCGCCCTTTCTATGCTTCGTTTTGTCTTTGGCCTTAGGCATGCCTCAGACAACACAAAATGGACAAACAATTGACAAACAATATGACACAGAGCGCTTGCTGAATGACAGAAAGCTAGCGCGGTGCATGCCGCTCTGGCTTTTATGCTTCCGTGTCGTTATGTCACCCCGCCCGTGACGTCTCGCCCATCCATTGGACTGATTGCACATGTGATTCAGAGCGCAGTCACGCTGAAGGCGTTCCCATAGCGTTTCGACGCAGCTCGAGTTCCTAAAGGGGAACTAAAGTAGCTGATGGTTACCATAGTGACTCAAGTTGCTGTTGGTTACCGTAGTGATTAAAGTAGCTGATGGTTACTGTAGTGACTAATATAATATCTGGATATAATAGTGTGTGTGAGAGAGAGAGAGAGCTTTTGGTTTTGAGGCTCTAAAGTAGAAGCATCTGTGTCTCTGAGAGATAATAACTACTGTTTACATATTGACACCACAAACACACTCGCTTCTGTTATTAACCACAGAGAGCCCTATCTGTCTCACTCTCTGTCTCACTCTCTGTCTCACCTTCTGATTCTCTCTGTCTCACTCTCTAATTCTCTGTCTCACTCTCTGATTCTCTCTGTCTCACTCTCTGATTCTATCTGTCTCACTCTCTGATTCTATCTGTCTCACTCTCTGTCTCACTTTCTGATTCTCTCTGTCTCACGCTGTGTCTTACACTCTTGTCTTTCTTTGACTCACTCATTCTAACACTCTCTTTTTCTGTCTCACTGTCAGACTTACTCTCTCTCACTCTCTGTCTCACTCTCTCTCTGCCTTTTTTGCTCTGGTTCTTTCTTAGTCTGACTCTATATCTTACGCCCACTCTCATTCTGTCTCACTCTCTCCCCCTACTGAGCTTTAGCACAGCGGTATTGCTAGTCATCTGTCTCACTTCAATTTCAGTTAACTCTCCACCTCTCTCCCTGCTCATTCTCTCCATCTGTCTCTCTCTGTTTGTGTCTCTCCACATATCTAGAAACAGACTGATGACCTTATTTAATATGTACTAGAGATCATGTAGGAAAGGTCGTGGGTGTGGGGTGTCATCACATGGTGCTGATGAGGGTGTGATGTCATCAGATAGCACCGCTGGAGGACAGGTGTGATGTCTTGGCTGGTGTTCAGGGACAAACGGGAGGCAGACAAGGATTGATCTGACTCGTTTACGAAAGTCTCCTTCAGGCATGTCTGTCTCTCTCTCTCTCTCTCTCTGTCTCTCTCTCTCTCTCACACACACACACACACTCATTGATTATCAGGACGGTAGAAGGGAGGACATGGTTTTAAATGCCATCCATCACTTTCTGACTCTCTCAAAGACACACTTTCAGCATCATTAGCATATAGCTCATTAGCAAATATCTCATTTGCATACACAGCTTGCTGACCAGTCTACTCGACTACTCAACATTTCATGACGCTACAAACAACTGACAAATAAAAGTTTTAAATCTTTATTTTTGCATCTATCATTGGGTAGGACACTGTGCCTTATGATGACAAACACAAGTGACATGAGAGGAAACAACACACACACACACACACACACTACCTGTACTCCAGGGAGAACGGCGTGAGCTCGGTGGTGTTGTGAATCCATTTGAATTCGAGCGGCCAGCTCCCCTCTGCCATACAGGTGAGAACCAACCGGTTCCCCTCCAGGTGGAGCTGAGAACGTACCGGTTCAGTCTTAAAGTATGGGGGGACATCATCTACACAGCAACAGAGAGAGAGAGAGAGAGAGAGAGAGAAAGAGATGAACAAAAATGTCATCTATTATTATAATGTTATGGAATATGATTTTTTAGAATTTGGAATAAAATGGCAATAATTTGATGAATACCGCACTCCTAAGGGAGCTGTAGTGATCTGAGGATGAGTGTATGACAGCAGGGTTTTAGCATCTCTCACAGGTCAGAGTTCAGAGGTCAGAATGTGGAGCAGTAGAAAGACACTGTTCCTCACTGACCTCATACAAGGGCAGGATAAAATCAGACATTACACCACAGCATGTGCACTCCTCACAGTTCTAATCCAGTGTTAGATTGATTTCACTGGAGTTCAGCTACCTGTTTAATATTTTATAGCCTCTTTCCCGGGGCCGCATCTGTCTCCATATTTTATTCCATAAACTGGAAATGTCTGGCTATAATTCACCTGCTACCTCCTGCATACATTTTCTGCCTGGGTCCATCTTCTCCGCCAACCACAACCCACCATGTTATCACCATCTCCATCAGCCAACCACAACCCACCATGTTATCACCATCTCCATCAGCCAGCCACAATCCACCATATTATCACCATCTCCATCAACTACAATCCACCATATTATCACCATCTCCATCAGCCAATCACAATCCACCATATTATCACCATCTCCATCAGCCAATCACAATCCACCATATTATCACCATCTCCATCAGCCAACCACAATCCACCATATTATCACCATCTCCATCAGCCAACCACAACCCACCCTATTATCACCATCTCCATCAACTACAATCCACCATATTATCACCATCTCCATCAGCCAACCACAATCCACCATATTATCACCATCTCCATCAACTACAATCCACCATATTATCACCATCTCCATCAGCCAACCACAACCCACCCTATTATCACCATCTCCATCAACTACAATCCACCATATTATCACCATCTCCATCAGCCAACCACAACCCACCATATTATCACCATCTCCATCAACTACAATCCACCATATTATCACCATCTCCACCAACCACAATCCACCATGTTATCAGTAGTTGCTGTATGGAAGTGATGAAGTCAGCATGAGTGCTGATTGTAATGTTGAACCTGTTCACAGTCGCAGTTTCAGTTCATTAATTAAATTACATTCCACGACTCTGTGGGTTTTAATTAAATAAACATCACATGAATAAATACAGAATAAATGAATTACAGAATAAAACACAATTACAGAATTCAGCCATAAACACACAGTGGAATTAAAATGACTGATGAGTTAGAGAGATAATGCCATACATCTGAGAGAGAGAGAGACAGAGAGAGAAAAGTGAGTGAAAGAGTAAAATAGAGTGATAGAGTGGCAGAGCGAGACAGCGAGAGAGAGACAGAGTGAGACAGTAAGACAGTGAGAAAGTGAGACAGTAAGTGAGAGAGGAGACAAAGTCAGTCAGAAAGACTGATACAGGAAGAGACAAAGTGAGACAGTGAAAGAGTGAGATAGAGGGTGAGATATAGAGTGATAAAGGGAGAGAATGAAAGAGTGAGACAGACGGTGACAGAGTGACAGAGTGAGACGAAGAAGAGTTAGAAAGATGGTAAGACAAAGAGACAAAGAAAGACAGTGAAAGAGTAAGACAGTGAATGTCATAGAGAGAGAGAGAGAGAGAGAGAGAGAAAGTGAGAGTGAGAAACACAAGTGCAAGAGGAAAAGAGGGAGAAAGTAAGAGAGAGAGAGAGACCACCAATCTCTCCATCTAGCCTTTTATTTATCTCTCTATCCGTTCTTCCCTAAGTCCAAAAACAGCAGTGTTTCTCTTTTAATTGCTGCTTTTAAAGTCATCAGACAAACAGGTCGAGTGTGTGTGTGTGTGTGTGTTCAGCCCTAATCCCTCGTTCCCCCGTTAATGAGCTTCTAATCATGCTATTTTCTATCTTTGAAAGGAGAGAGGATGAAAAGAGAAGGAGAGAGAGAAAGATGAGAACAATGGCGTGAGTCGCTGCGTTTCAGCAAATCGACATCAGATCAGACCAGTGCTTTAATATCGCACATTCATGCAGCTGACACGTGAACGACACAACGATCTGAAGGCTGTTTACAGTCGTGTCCTAACTGTAGTGCACTGGAGACACGTTTCATCCCGGATATTAGTGCATCTGTATGTTTCTTCATTTCACTCATCAACATCTTTTAAAACACGGTTGCAGTCTAACGTTTGCCAAATGATTTGGTTACTTAGTTAAATGGCAATGACAACTCATTAGCAGGTTAACTAAGCTAGGTAGCTAGCTGAGTAGTTAAAGCATCTCATCATTTTATACTTATTTAAATATTCATGAGTTGATATTACAGCTAAAGCATTTAAAAGTAACAGATGTAAGTAATAAACACTGTGTGTGTTGTTGTAGTAAAATAATCAACGACAGAATGGTGTGATGAAGCGGAGTTACTGTCACCACCTGAAGTTGATTATTTTCCTATAACAGCACATCCCCAAGTGTTTTATTCCTCTTACACCACAGCAATTTGCCAACGTCCAGGGTTGGGGGTTCAATGGAGTGTGCCTGTTCTCCCTGTGCTTCGAGGGTTTCCTCCGGGTACTCCGGTTTCTTCTCCCAGTCCAAAGACACACGTTGTAAGCTGATTGGCATCTCTAAATTGTCCGTAGTGAGTGTGTGTGTGTGTGAGTGTGTGTGTGTGTGAGGTCGTGCCCTGCGATGTGTTGGCACTCTGTTCAGGGTTTTCCCCCGCCCTGTGCCCCGAGCCCCCTCTGATAGGCTCCAGGCTCCCCGCGACCCTGTGTAGGATAAGCGGTACAGAGATGGATGGATGGATGGACATTTCATACTTTTTATCCATTTATAGTTACATTTAAAGTTGTGGAGTCTCTGTGAAACGAGTGAGTTCCTGTTGTCGCTTACGTTACAGCAGCTATAAACAGTCATTCCCTCACCAGCCTCTCTTTATTCTCTCTCTTGAAATCAATAAGACAAAAAAAATCGCAGCTTGTTACTTCATGTTACTGAGAAAAACTCAGTATGTCGGAAAACTTAAAGTTACAGCTTCACCTCTGACTGTTACAAAGCGCTGACACTAGAGACTCCTTCCATATCAATGTTACATAAACATCTTTACAGAAAGTTAATCAGTTTACGTCAAGCATCTGCTGTACATGTGAATGAGCTGTTGCTATAGAAACGATAACGTATCAGAACGAGCGCATTAATATAAACCTGCGCTACTGTCAGAGCTGCTGTTATAGAGAATTAATCAACACCTTCTGACCAGAATCCAGAACTCATCAGCGATGTGGTGTAAGTGGTGTTAATAGGTGTGTGTGATGAAAATAATAATAGCCCTGCAGTGCTGAGAGAGCGGCGATCCTCGTGTTCATTTCGTAAAGATGGTGCTGGTACGTGTACGAGGTTTGGATCTGTACAGCTTCATTACTGCGACGCTCAGTTTAATTCAGCTCTGTGAGCATGACAGGAAGATAGCGTAATTTCAGAGCTGCTCCAATTTAGTGTCTCCTGTCACAAAGTGGCCTCCATTATCCATTTCTAATTTTGTGTAAGTGCCTCTTTAAGATGGCCATTTTGTCCCGTCTTTGTGGTGAATGTCAGAGCCATAATCCAGTTTTCCATATATGTTCCTCTGAGACGTCACGTCATGGTGGCATGCGCAATTTACATCTCAACAACTTCGTTTGCTAATTGGGACGTTGTCACAACACTGTTTTATGAAAATCTGCTCCTCTTAGCCATCCTCAAGTATAATGTTTAATTTAAACCAGACAGTGTTGTAACTTAGTGCCCCCTCCTGGAGATTATTTAATAAATCTCCATACTTTTGCACAGTGACGATCGGATTCAGCTCAAACTCCCATCATGCACCTTTCCTCCAATATTATAATATATACCTGACTTTTTTAGGCCATTGTTTATCCCTAAACACACAACTGACTTCAATCAGCAACCAGATAAATATTACAAGCTACAGAAAGTGGAATATGAAACTGCCCATGAAATCAGATTTAGTGTTTCAAAGTTTTTCATACCTGTCCGATAATAATGTACAAAAAATAGTTTAAACGAGATATTCCCGTGTTAATTTTACAGTTTGTCACTGACTCGTCCAGTAAAATGCTCTCTATAACATACACGGTATGTCCCGCCCCCGGGGGCGTGTCTTGCTTTGTTAACACGCACTTCATTAATATGGTTCGGTGGTGTGTTTTTGGCCGTGTG
Organism: Pangasius sanitwongsei; assembly: GCA_037576675.1. Lineage (NCBI taxonomy): Eukaryota > Metazoa > Chordata > Actinopteri > Siluriformes > Pangasiidae > Pangasius > Pangasius sanitwongsei. Next base: position 24,624,591 of record CM075014.1, on the reverse strand, counting down.
TTTTTCCGAACACTATTCCCTCTTCCAACTGTTGCTGGGTGGAGAGTAAACGGTTGGGGATTATTTATGTGTAAGAGGGCAGAGTTTGGGTGAGCTGGCGGATTTTTATCTACCACTCGGCTGAGTCAGATGTCTCCCGGTGACGACCTTGTGGCTCTCCATCACTACCGGAGCTGCTGATGATCAACCTCGATTCAAACACAAAACACACAGCATCTCATCATCCAGGATATCATCTGGTTAAAGTAGACAGGCGTGGGTGAAGAAATCCTCTACAGCTGAACAAACACTCTCATTATAAACTGCTATCTGTTCTGCATATTTAGCTAGTTCACTCAGCTGCTGGAAGTTCTGTTTAAATTTGGTTTGGGGGAGTATCTTGATTTCCTGTTTCAGAAGGAAATACATCAACACAGAGATATAAACTGAGATATAATCAGAGCATGCTGTATCGATAAAAGGAAATAAATATCTAAATAGATGGCTAAGTAGCTAGCTGCCAATCCCTGGCTCGTGGTAGAACAGTCGAAGGTTTGTACATCTATATACTGAGGGAACATTATGTTACGACTGTTGTTATAAAATATAAGTGCAGGAGGTCACCTTCACGGAAATGTTTAATAAATGCCACCTAAGCACTCTGGAGTTTCCAGAAGCTGCCTGGTCTTAGACAGACAATGGAAAATAGTCACATGATAAAATTCTAGCCTCTGATTGGTCAGATGTAGAAACTACAGAGCTGAGATGTCTATGAAGACATTTCAGCTATAATCAGTTCACACAGTGAGACAGAGACATACAGAAAGAGGAGGAGAGGCTGATAAAGCACAAACACACACACACACACCATCCAACATGCACACACCATCCAACATGCACACACCATCCAACATGCACACACACACTGTCCAACATGCACACACACACCATCCAACATGCACACACACAAAGTCCATATGAGGTGACATTTGATAATGACAGTCTTGAAATAGCAGGTGTGTTAATGAAGGGTTGACCCTCTCAGGACAACCACACACACACACACACACACAGTTGGAAGGTTATGTGAAGGGCATTAAGTGTTTTGGTGTTTCTAGATTAAATCTGTGTGTGTGTGTGTTAAATTCCATGGCCATGATCAATACAGTACACACTGGTCATTATCATTATAACAACAACTCAATCAAAAAAAGACAAAGCAACAGAAAAAGGCCGTCACTAGCTCGCAGCCGTCACCCCATTCAAGTTCAAGTTCATACTCCGCGGCATGTGTGTGTGTGTGTGTGTGTGTGTGTGTGTGTGTGTGGGTTGCACGCTCCGTCAACTACATCACTCTCAGTCTGTTTGGTTACTGCTGTCCTGAAAGCACAAAGAAACACACAGTAGCCTGGCGGTAATCAGACACAGGTGAGAATCATCACACGTTACCTGCTGGTTCACCCCGCCTCCGGCTGACTCTCGACCACGCCCCCTACTTTACATCTCTCACTTTACACCTGCCACGTTACACCTCCCATTTTACACTTTACTCACGTTACACCTCCCATTTTACACTTTACTCACGTTACACCTCCCATTTTACACTCTCCATTTCAGACCACAATGTTTCACACAATTACACACCCAATCTGACGCAGAATAACAAGCCATTGTTGACTTTAGACTTTAGTAACAGCACACACAAACATGCACTCTCTCTCTTTATCTCTCTCTCTCTCTATCTCTCTCTCTTTATCTCTCTCTCTCTCTCTCTCTCTCAGCTTGGTAGAGTGAGTTTGTCTCTTATTGACCCTGTTGGTTCTATTTTTATTCGTGTTTATACAAGTCTTTATGATGCAGATGAAGCTCTAATGGATTCTAGCTGCTTTTGTTCAAGCTTCTTTCTCTATAACGAAGGTCAACACACACACACACACACACACACACACACACAAATGTAAAACCAAAATCAAAGCAAAAAAGTCAAATTGCTCTGAGAAATCAAATCTACAGTCCTCATGGCTAGTTATAAACACACACACATACACACACACACACACACACATACACACACACACACACACACACACTCTCAACCTCATTAACAGAGGCATAGAATCGAGAAAATAAAATGGGAATCGAGCTAGGAAAATCCTGTCCCTGTTCTCGCTTGGTTCTTGTGCCTGTTGATGTACTTCCTGTTTCCTGTTTTCCTCTCCTCCAGCTCTGATCTCAATGCTCCTCATGATCATTGTTAAATATCCTTCTGTTTATCTGTTTATGAAGCGTTGAGTGTTTTTTTTGACAGAAGTTCCAAACTGCTTCATGCTAATTTCCTGTGTTCTCTTGTGTTTCTTGGGATTCACCATTTCCTATTCCCCAGATTTCCTGGTTTCACTAGTTTAACAGTTTTCCTGATTGTTTGTCCCCTAAAACTAGTGTTCTAGTGTTTTTACTTTCAGATGTCTGTCTGTCGGGATCCTAAAAACAGAATTAGCCTGAGAGTGGCATGTCTGTTGGAGTTCTGACCTCCATTATGGGTTCTAGCTGTGTTAATTGGAACAGACTCAGCACGCACATCCACCTCCCGCTGCCTCCTTTGTGCTTCAGAACCCTTGAGAAAGGAAAAGCATGTTATCAGTGTATAACCTACATACAGGGAGAAAGAACTTCCCTTGGCACTGTGTATATTTGTTGGCATAGAAATGACCTCGGGTTCGTTTTTTTTCTCCTGAGAACGATATGAATGTTAAATTAACTGGACCCAGATTCTTTGACAGAAATTCAGATTTTTGGATAAATTGCATTTATACACTTCTTCTCTTTAATAGTAATATAGCAATAAAAATATTAAAACTCAACAGAAAATGTTCATTTCATATTTTTTGTCCACTGCATTACGGGACGGCTTTAAGCTCCCTGAAAAGCTTGTGTTTTCTTGATTAAAGACACCAGGAAATGTCTTGAGAGCTGTGATTTGATTCTGCACTTTGACATACTGAGTTTACTTCTGAAACAGGAAGTTCTGAAACACACACACACACACACACACTATATACAGAGCATTTAATTGGACAAACATAAAAAATGTTAACAATTATGAGTTAATATTTAAATTTAATTTAACAATTAAAATGTTAATTTAATTATGAGTACGTGTAACAGGTATGAAAAGTATATTTAGTACACATCATTTTATTATATAGAATTACACAAACTGTTAGTTATACCTGATCTTTCTGTCTGTGTGTTTCCCCTTTAATTCTGTGCTCAATATGCGTCCTGCTTAGCCCCGCCCCTTCCCTTCCTGATCTGTATGGGAAAGGTCTGTTCTTGAATCGCGTGTTCATCTCATGCTGCCATTTTTATTTTTACAGACATCATAAAGGCGAACTCACACAGTTTTAAAGACAGAATAAATGGCAAGTCGTCCCAACTACGCATGCTGAGAGTCTCACTATTTACTTCCATAAAAAAAAAAAACATAACGCAGAGACAAAACCAGTTACACACTCGTACACAAGATGGCTGCCGCACATATCCTGCAGTTATCTGGAGCTTGTCCATGTCTTCAGATATTAATGCAAAGCATCTACATGGTGCAGTAACAGCGTAAACAGTGCGGGAGGTACAGCGCCATGTGACACTGTATCTACACCTGAATAAACAAACTAGTGTTGTGTCTTAAACTGCAGACTTCATTTGTACTGTTCCAGACCCTTACTGAGTGCGAACACTGGTCAGTGTTCCTATTACAGTTAATCTCACCTACTGAGAGGTCTGTTCTGTGTACCAGTCTTCTGCATTTTCTAGATTAGTAAATACTTTGGAATGTAAGTTCAGAGATTTTGATTTTCAGAAGCAACAATAATCACGTTTTAAGAGAGACAGAGCTCGTCATCACTGTGCAGAAAATCACAAACAGACTGTTTTCACAGTCTGACTCGGAAACTCGGAAACTCTGACACTCTGACAGGAGAGTTGTGGCTCTGACTTTTAATCCTGCAGAGGAATGAGACACACAGTGAGAGTATGAACAATGCCACTGCTTCTGCACACAGAGTCATGCATTGAGCTTAAACCCACTTTAATGGCAAAGTAAAGTACAAAACGCTCTGAAGCTCCAGCTTTGATTTCAGGGCCACATTAAACAATAAAGAAATGATTTTCCAACAAACTCTTTACAAGTCTTTGTCTTGACAATCACAGTGAAATAAATCTTTTAATTCTAACAACATCCAAAGACTAGATTTTAAGTTTTTTTAAGTATGCAAGTTTGTGCATATTTAATTAGGCAAAGCTTTGTTTGCATAAACAAATAATCATTTTTAAAAAAAAGTTCCAATACAGAAAAGCATGTACAGATATCTATTGTTTTAAAGATATACACACCTGTAATGATTTGTCTTAAATAAAAAAAGGAAAATCTGATGTTTATTGAAAAAAGTATTTGTATTTTATAACAAAGGAGCCAAAAAGATATTATTCTTAGATGATCTGTGCTGCCATATTTTTGGGAATATGCACCACACCTGTTTAACTCCGCCCACATGTCTCACTTCCTGTTAACCTGAAAGGAATTGTGGGTAATAAAGTTCACTGTTGAAGGTTAGCTGACCCATGATCACTGTTTCTGTTCTGTCGAGTTCTTGGCCACGACCAAAAGATTAAATCTTTATGTAAAGATTTCATAAAGACACAGATATAAATGATATTTATATGCACACACACACACACACACACACACACACACACTTTTCCTTTGAGTTAAATCAATAAATCTAAAAACACAGCTGAGTTTATATGAAGTCCACAACTCGCTCTCTCCACGCTTTAAAATGTTTTTTTGTTCTATAAAACAAATTCGGTTAAAAATGCGAGGAATTATTTCATAAGTCCAGTTTGGATATTTGATCAGAATGGAAAGTTTTATATACTGTATATAAGACGAGTGTTTCATCACTGAGCTACAGAAAACCATCCCCTTTCTCCAACACAGGACTGAACCTCAAACACATCCATCACTTTTTCAATAAAAAAAAGAAATTGGGAAAGTGTTCAGAATCCAGTGTGATGATCGATGTTGGAGTAATATCGCTCACGCTGAGACGGCATAACTTGCTACGGAAAATCAACGTTATCTCCAGGAAACTGATTTATCTCAGACAGAAAAAAAAACTGTTACACTTGGTGGTGTTACTTACTGAACTTTTGCTCTCCACATGAGTTCTTAGTGGGAAAAAAACCCTGGAACTGATTTTGTTTCCTGTTGTGATGCATTTCCTCATTACGGCAGAAGAGTTCGTCACTAACGAGGGTTCTTACTGGACACAAGTGAGCTGCAGGAGACTTTTAGCATTATAGCATTTATAATGTAGTTCTATCACATAAAATTGATTTATAGAATATTTTGTGATAATTAAAACTGTCAGATTATTATTATTATTATTATTATTATTATTATTATTAAAATGTCATCATCTTGCATTCCTTTTAACTGCATTTTACACTCCAGTTTTATTTGTATAGCGCTTTTAACAATGAACATTGTCTCAAAGCAGCTTTACAGAAATAAATGGATTCAAAAAACACCAGACCACATCGGTGCCGCATCCAACAAATAAATACATTTTTCACACAGCGTGGTCATGGTTTCTGGGTAGAAACACTACAAAATAACGTAATAACGTAAACCGCACGTGGGCGATATTTCAGCGCCGCTCTGGCGTCAGTTAAAATTGAAACAGTTCACAGAGCACAGAAGTGAAAATCTCACTGGATAAAAAGCACTAATGCATGTTTATAATATTTACAGAACATTATATTTACTAAACCAGTACAGGAGCATTTCTAAATTCATACATTTCAAATTTATATCCTGAATTTATATATTTCTGTAAAGGTGCTTTGTGACAATGGTCATGACAATTTAATGTTCAAAGCGCCATACAAATAAAAGTGAATAGAATTGAAGCAGAAACGAGAACGTGTAAACGCTCCATGTCCCGACATGCGCCTGCAGTGCTGCTGGTGGTGTACATGGTCTTTACTCTCATGAAATCAGAACCTACGAAGCTGACTATTTGCTGTCAGTTGTTGTTGTGACGCAGGTTTCAGTGTGATTGTTGGATCGAGGTTGGATGTAACAGTGGAGATGAATACATCTTGTACATCTTCTGACTTTAAAACGCAGCAGTGTGATGTCTCCTTAGACCTGGTGAGTGCAGAGCGGAAGAGCACTCTCGAGTTTGAGAACCCTGGTACTAGAACATCAGCTATTTTAAGGTTCCATCTCAAACACTTGAACATGAACTGTTGTTCTCTGATGTTGGAGTGTATGCATTAACCATGATGCTTTGTGAGTGGTGTGTGTGTATAAGGGAAAAATACTCAACACACACACACACAGGATCAATAGCAGCTGTGTGTGTGTTTGTAATGGTGCTTCTAATAATGATTATAATTAGGGTAAATTACACACTGCAACCACAGTCATTTAAGCCAGATAAGGAGTGTGTGTGTGTGTGTGTGTGTGTGTGAGAACGAGAGAGAGTGTGTGTGTCTGTGTGTGTGTATGTATGTGTTCCCATCAGAGGAGAACAATTAACCCACGAGATGGACGAGATAACCATGTGTGTAAATAACATTTCTGATCTGAGAGACAGCTGAGAAAGGTCAGCTTTCTAAATGATGTGTGTGTGTGAGTCTGTGTGTGTGTGTGTGTGTGTGTGTAAAGCGAGGTTAAGTAGGAAATGTTGTTAATGGAGTGTAGAGAAACACAGAATGTGTCTATCTCAGTTTGCAGCCTCTCAGACCAGAACACACACAGTTTAAAACATCCATCACCACGATGTCATGTATTTAAAATGTCACGGTATCTAATATCCTCAGTTATCAGCACACGTGTAGTAACACGGTTAAAGATGTCACTCAGCACTGTGAGGTCTCCACATCAGCGTTCCCTTTCTCTCTCTGATTGGCTGATGGGAGTCTTCTGGAAACTACTGATGATAAGCTGTAATGTGATGCGTGACCATGTTAGTTATAAGAAAGCCTGAGGCCTGAGGAGACCAGCAGGAATCTGTAAAGCAGAGGAGTAAACATCGACGGTTTAGCTGTAACCCATTGCCATGGTGACACCTGAAAACTATGGTTTTCTGCTTTTTCAGCTAAAGCTGAAGGGGAAAAGACACAGGAAAGCTGCTTTTGTTTCTGGCTATGGTTTCATTCACTTTGTGCTGACATCATCACAGTAATGCCCCTCCCACCCTGAGACCATGGACAGTTACACTCTCTCGGATCCTCAGCGACGGATGGCTGTGGCATCGTCAGAACTTGACCTTGCGATCTTCCGACGACAGGATGAACGCTTTTCTGTTAGGACCCCTTTTAGAGTTGACCTTTGAATTCACAAGCCTCGGATTTGTGAGCCAACAGAAACCAAGAAGGCAAGACTGTGATCTGTTTGCTTGTTAAAAAAAATTAAGGCGCCTCTAATTAGTAAGTCAGACTGGACTTCTCCCTTTTCTTACTGTTGCTTGGTGCCCATCTGAAAAAAATAAATAGTCCTCTGGTTTCTTTTCTCTGGCTGCTTGTTTGCCCTGTTAGCACTTCCAGTAAAGCTGCATGACAATATCTATTGTTAAAAGTGCTACACAAACTGATGTAGCTCCATGAGTTGGCTCCAGCATCATCAAGTGAGTTTCCAGAACCTGAGTTTCACCTCAGTGACCTGAACTGATCAAGTCATGGCCTTGGATTTATATATTTTCACTGCTCTAAGAACATATGTAATCTTTATTTATAAAGCAGAAAGTGCTTTACATTGAATAAAACAGTACAAGAAATAAAACAACCAGACATATAAATAGAAAGACAAAATGAAAAATTGCAACAAATGTGCTGGAGTATCACCTACTGACTCTGATCATATGCCAGTGTGCACATACAGCTGCTCCAGAATCGATGATTTTCACCCTGATTTTTAATTGTTACAACCAAGAGATTTTGTGTATAAGTTCTCAAGTTCTCACTGAGCATCAGCACCATCTCAGGGCCTAACATGCTCCTCAGGGCTTTAATCACTAGGCTTGTGGTTGGGGTGAATAAGGACAGGAGATGGAGGTGGAGATTGGTGTGATGACCATGATGCTGTGATGGTATAACTTTAGAAAGGGGAAGTAGTGAATCACTGAGAGACTGGAATGCTTTTAAGGCTGCGGCATCCCACTGTCGGAGCTCTGGTTCACCCATGAGGAGTGGCATGAAGGCAGAAGCCACGGAGCTGGATCCGTAAATAAACCCATGGTAAACATTTTTAAAACCCAGGAATGGGTTTCACTGCTTTAGGCAGTGCTGAAGGGACTGAACTATTGATCAGAAGGTTGTGAGTTCAAAGCCAGAGAACCAATGTTGGAAAATTCAGCAGCACATTTAACTCTCAACTGTTCAGCTCCATTTGGATTGCAAGTGATTGCAAGTGATTTTGGGTAAAATTGTTATAAAGCTTATGCTGTCATAGCTAGTCCTGCCAGAGTCCCTTCACACAATGTACATCATCTAAAACCATTACACTACAAGAGCATACCTAATATTCTGTTTTCTTCTATTCTTCTGGACTGTGGCTCAAAGAAGGTCATCAATATGAATTGACAACTGAATGAACTGGGAGAAAGTTAATCAATCACATCTGCAAGTGAACCCAGCTTGTAATGTGTTCATGGCTCTGCCAATAAGCGACTTTTAATCCAGGCCCATCCAGCCAGAGTGTGAGAGGTTAATGTGTATCCTACTTTGTGTTAAAGCTGCTCACAGACGTCTTGCCCTGTGGACAAGTGGACATAAATATCTTATGGAAAAGTTTCTCAGACTGACTAAATGACTGGGAACAAAGCAATGTATCATGCAGTTTATATGAAAGCCTCAACACTTCCCCAAGGAGCCATCATACGCTGTAAGAAAAAAGGGTACTAAACTGTTCTTTTCCTTGCCGCTGGTGTGGTAGCCTCAAGCATACATTGCTTGTGCCTTTTCACACCTTTTATACACAAAGGTGCCTGTGGTGTATCTTTACATCTTTAATCTATAATATAATTAACCCTCTGGAGTCGACGGGGGTGCCGGCACCCCCACTTGCAGTTTTTAATGATAACAGCGAAAAGAACTTAAAATGCTCCGTCTTTTTTGATCGTACACATAAGAG
>CM075014.1:24597608-24607631 GCA_037576675.1 Pangasius sanitwongsei | reverse complement strand
TCCTCTGAAACACGAGCCACGCTCCTCTAACACGCGAGCCACGCTCCTCTAACACGCGAGCCACGCTCCTCTGAAACACGAGCCACGCTCCTCTAACACGCGAGCCACGCTCCTCTAACACGCGAGCCACGCTCCTCTGAAACACGAGCCACGCTCCTCTAAAATATGAAAGCACTTTATTTTTTTTGGCATGTTAATAAAGATGTACAGAAATGGAAAATATAAATGAGCTAACCTTCAGAGTGACTTTCTGAGGTTTAAAGACAGTGAAGAACCGTGACCAACACAGACGTAAAAAACATGTCTAAAAACCGCCATAATGGATGAGAAGAAAGAAAAACACAGTTTAAAAGAATATGTGCTATTCATGACAACATTTAATCTAGAAAAGAGAGTACTATAACCACTGTAACCTGTTTCATAACTGGCTAATTAGCGTTTAGCCCATGACCTAGCATGCTATCAGGCCTGGAGCTAATACCCAATGCTGAACACATGCTATATGTTGGAACAAAGCTACGCAATAGTTTTAGAAGCTAAATTAGTGTTAGCTACAGGGTCTGGTACATTTCATAAATAATTATAGAAAAGACTCTGAACCGGGGATTCTGGAGCTGCAAGAAATCCGTACACATTATACCACCTCATCAGTAACGTCCTCCTTACGTGATTAATTGCTAGACCTTTGTCTAGGTTGATAATTAAATGATGTATGCTTTCAGAGACTGGCCATAACATACCCAACGTAGAGCAACAATTCCACTGTTTTTTCCAAATTTGCGCTATATTTCATCTGTGGTTTCAGCTAATTCACCTGGGTGCATGAGGCAGAAATGGTATTCTCCAACAACCACCCCCCAAACACTCACACACACACACACTCCAATTCTCCCTTCTGTTGCAAAAATGAATGGTTCCTATTTGGGAATATCCTGTTAGACACTTAGATACGCAGTAGATGACATTACAATTCCAGTATGTGATCATAAAGGAAAGAATGATGTCATAGCTGTGATCTCACACACAGAGCGTTAAATACTGGAGCAATTCTCAACAGTCAGACCTGCAAATTCTGCCCCATGACACAAGAATACAAGCTCTGATTTACTATTACTTGACATTTTAAAATCTAGAAGAGACAGAAAACCTACAGAGAAATTACACAGCTGTGCGTCGGGAGAGAGAGAGAGAGAGAGTGAGATAGAGAGAGAGAGAGAGCGAGAGAGAGAGACAGACAGACAGAGAAGCCCCGAGAGAGAGAGAGAGCGAAAGAGAGAGAGACAGACAGAGAAGCCCTGAGAGAGAGAGAGAGCGAAAGAGAGAGACAGACAGAGAAGCCCTGAGAGAGAGAGAGAGAGAGAGAGAGAGAGAGAGAGGGAGACAGAGAGAGAGAGACAGAGAGAGCGAAAGAGAGAGAGAGACAGAGAGAGAGAGTGAAAGAGAGAGAGACAGACAGAGGAGCCCTGAGAGAGAGAGAGAGAGAGAGAGACAGAGAGAGAGAGAGCGAAAGAGAGAGAGACAGACAGAGAAGCCCTGAGAGAGAAAGAGGGAGACAGAGAGGGAGCGAAAGAGAGAGAGAGACAGAGAGAGAGAGTGAAAGAGAGAGAGACAGACAGAGAAGCCCTGAGAGAAAGAGAGAGAGAGAGAAAGAGAGAGAGAGAGACAGCAGTGGTGTTTAACAGAAAATAATGCATGATGATTTTTGTTTGCCGTTTCCTAAGATTTTAATATTCACACGCTGGTGAACAGAGAGCTCTTTTCCTCCGTCTCTCACATACATGCATATTTAATCAGTTTCACTCACACACACACTTTGCATATGTATATCTCCATATATCTCCAGTGTCCTCCTATGTCACTTGTCATTAGCATTCACATGGTGTGAGAACATGCAGAAAACACCAGAAGGAAAGAGAGAACGCAAAACAAACAGGGACTGTTTGAGGTTCTTCCCTTACACTTCTCTATGCGTCATATTCCAAGATATTCCTAACTGGTGTGAGAATCCGGTCGCTTCCTCAGGTGTGTGGTGACAAAGTCCAGGTTGCTTCCTCAGGTGTGTGGTGGTTCAAAGGGTCCACAAGCATCTCCAGTATTTGATGGGTTGACTGAGATGACAAAGTCCAGAAGAAGACCTCTGGGTAGGAGATATGTTTGACCCCAACCCCATTCAAGAATTCTAGCACTATCCACCTGGTCATTCTCAGAGAAATGCCAGGAGACGTGTGTAGAAGATCAGAGGACTCTGTTAGGTATGTGGACAATTATTATGGTGGTCAGCTTTCACCTCTGAATGTTTTTTCACTAGAATATACCAAGTTTACAATACAGACTGTCTGAAGGTAGTTTTATGGGCATCAGTACATTGATATGTCCAGAAACTCCTGTGTTTGTTGGGGTAATTTGCATGTGCAGGGGAGAACAGGAAGGAATTTCCTGCTTTGACCTGTTGACCATCACAAAGTTCAAGCTAGGTCTACCAGCAAAGTCTACCCACTATTTTTCTTTCCAAAAGTTGCTTCTGATTACTACAAATATATGGTAATACCCTTTGAGTTAGTGCATACCCCAGTCTTCCTCCAATCCCTCATCAACATTTTCTTTCATTAATTCATCTTCACTGCATGTTCCTGCTCAGGCTCATTGGGATCCAGAGCCAATCCTGGGAATACTGGGCACAAGGTGGAAGAATTCACCTCGGATCAGATGCCAGTCCATCGCAGGAAACATTCACATACTCATTCGCATGTGGGGTAATTCAGTGTTGCTGCATGTATATGGACTGCAGTAAGAAACTGAAGAGTCCAGAGGAAATCCACGCAAACGTGGAGAGAACTTGAGAAATTCCACACAGACAGTAACCTGAGATCACGACTGAGCTTGGGTCGCTGGAGCTGTGAGGAGAGAACACTATCCGCTGTACCACTGTGCCACCACATCTTCAACACTGCTATCCAGTCTACCTTCATGAAAAAAATACATCAAGTCCTCCAGCGGCTGTTTAATATGTAAAAACTAAGAAATGTGCTTTCCAAGACTCTAATGTTTTCTTCTTGGTATCTCTGAAGGTCAACCCTCCAACCATCAAGCAGTGATTCCATTGTTTTGCCAAAATTTGACCAATATTCCATCTGTGGTTTCACCTAATTGACCTGGGTGCATGAGGCAGAAATGTTATTCCCAGCGTGTCCTGATCCTAGTCCTCTCTCCAGTCCAATGCTCCTTTTTGTTGTAAAAGTGAATGCTTCATATGCGGGAACAGGAGCCATGTGGTCTCAGGAATTAAACTCCATGCATGCATCTTCTCTCTGAGAGAAATTATAAGTGATAAGAACCTGGAAGTGATTCAACAGTTAAAAGAATTAACTCCTGGCAGAACTTGTGAGAAGTTTAACTTCAAGATGTCCATCCCTTTTTGGTCTCAGCACTGCTTGAATAATTATGGTAATCTTTGAAGTACCATGGGGGCAGATCATATTCCTGATCTGAGAAGTACCACAAGGTCAGTTCCTGCTCCTGATCTGAGAAGTATGACAGGGTCAGTTCTTACTCTTGTTCTGAGAAGTACCACAAAATATTTCTTTCAGGTGATTTGACACGTCACCTGTCAGACTAATGGTCCAGACCACCTCCTGAGTCTTCTTGGGAGAGGTTTGGAAAAGGTCTGAGGATGGTTTGTGAGTCCTGTCTGAAGTCTGCTTACAATCTGAGATGCAGTGATGTCATTTGCAGCTGGTACTCTGCATTTCTATGTGTGTGTGTGTGTTAGTCAGCATGTAGTATGTGGGTGTAGGGGTGTAGCTTTTCTTTTGATCAGGATCATTTTAATAGAGCTGCGTTTCTAAACCTCACACACACACATACACACACACACACACACTATAAATATGTGTTCATCTGCATACAGTGTGTGACAGCACATGAATCACACTGCGGCTGTAATTTCAAATCCAATCTCTTCCCACACACACACACACACACATACTTTACAATACCGACCTGGGCAAATGGGTGTGTGTGTGTGTGTGTGAGATATTAGGTTGGGAACCCCTATTGCATTGTGGGAAAGGTTAAATTCAAGGAGCAACTGGTGACCTTTAAGTAATACGACACACACACACACACACACACACAGCTGAGCTGTTTCATCCATTATGCGAATGTGACCTTCTCATGCGCTCTATAGGGATATGACATGGTGGGTGTGTGTGTGAGACAACCTGCTGAGTAAAGTGATGACGTCACACTGCTGACCAATCAGAGTTCAGCAGGACGCTGTGCTGATGAAGCTGTATTTCTCTCTCTCTCACACACACACACACACTCTGAAGTAACAGCAAGGCCAATTCTATTGTTTTTGCTCTACACTGAAGACATCTGTGATTGAGATGAAAAGATGAAATGAGACGATGGATCAGAATTTCAGCTTTCATTTCCTGATATTTATTTCTAGACGTGTTAAACAACTCAGAACATGACACCTTCTGTTAGAACACACCCATTTCTCAAGTGATTAAAAATACAAGAATATGTGACAGGTGTGTCTTGTTGCCCAGGTGAGTCCTGTTAGACTGACTGTTTAAATAATTAACAGCTCTGAATGTCTGCTGTTGGCCTGAGCCCTGGGTTTCACCTGTGAGGACTGTATTTGTTATTAAGAAGGATAAACCAACATGAAGACCAGAGAGATGCCTATGGGAGAAAGCAAGCTATTCTGAAGCTGGGAATATATACTGTGTATAAACCGTGTATATCTCAGAGGAACACGAGGAATTTCTGGTGCCGGTCACAGTGCAAAGGAACGATGCAGTTCACCGGATAAACGAGTGTATTTCTGGTCTTATGTTTATTACTACTGCTGCAGGAAACACTGAATTTGTGTGCTATACAAAAATGATACGATCAAGTAAAATCAACTTTTAATAAACATAAATAAAACAGTCAACAGGTCTACAAACACAACAAACAGCCGAGAACAAGAAAACTTTCCGCTAATGAAAAATATTATTTTATGACACGGCTGCTAATAACATTTTATTTATCTTTGTTTTTGCACCCTAAGGTTACCGTGAAACACATACTCTGAAATTAAACGACGTTTCTGCCTCTGTGCAGCTGGACCAGGATCATACATCTCCGTGACCTCGACATGTTCCTCACGGTCTCGATTAAGCGGATCAGAGTCGCCTGCTTTAGTAATAAACTTACACTGTTTCTCCATCGTGCAGTGACTCTCCGCCTGGTGCTCAGTATCACAGGCCTTGAGTTCCACAAGGAAGAGGAAATGTGAAATGTGGAATTGAGTAAAGTAGAATCTGACCGAGTAAGAGGAGTTGTTGAGAATTGGGGACCATTTATTAAACTAATAATTAACTAATAACTAATAAACTAGTAATTCCTGTCTCTCTTTTTTTTTTTTATAGACCCTCTCTAGCTGTGATTTGCTAGAAAACAGCGACTCCACAGCAGCAGCTATATGAATTAGCGGCTAGTGGAAGTGCGCTTAAACATCTACATTAAACAGCAACGTTTCTTCCTTTAGGATATCGTTATAGGATATCGTCTATATTCATTTAAAAAGCCTCGTATTATTGAATAAAAGAAAGTGTAGAAAAGATCTTTAATTACTTTAAAAATTATATGCCTTTTATTTACTTTTATTATGTCCATTATATGTCCTTTAAGTCAAATACCGGTATTTACTGGCTAACAGAAACCCTGATGTGTGTGTGTGTGTGTGTGTGTGGTGTCACGCTCTAATTGCTTCCTGTTTCAGTGAGTTATTTAAACAGTCCATGATTGCAGTTTATTAGCGCTACTTTATAATTAATATTGTAATGAATAAATCCTGCCTGAGGAGTGAGGGCTGATGGGAAACAGGCTAAAGGATAAAAGCTAATGAAATATTCAGGAGGGAGATTTGGACAGGAAGTGGCCCAATAATGCTAATGCAGTGTCTAAGTGTCTAACCAGCTAATGAGGAGTTAGCTAGCTAAAGAGAGTTCTGATAAAAAGTGATAAAATGTGCACTAATGAGATAGCAAAACCCTTTTTTTTCAGTAGCTAATTTCTGCTGCTGTAACACGCGATGGCTTAAAGATCTTCAGTAGCAGCTCCGCTGTTCCGAGTCATTACCACCTCAGGGCTGTGATAAACACAAACAAGCCCACACTAATTACAGCCGTGCAGGAGCCATTAGCCATGCTAGCACTGTAGCATCGATTGAAACGGGAAATTAATTCACACATTGCTTCATTATTCTGTGCTGGAGAGATTCATCCTCTCCCCGAGTCAGTGTTAGCATCATCACTGTAGAGGATGCTAATAAAGACGGAGCTAGTTCTGAGTCAGTGTTAGCATCATCACATTTAAAATACAGAGCTAGTTCTGGGTTAGGGTTAGTATTAGCACTAATAAAAAAGTGAGCTCTGGGTTAGCATTAGCATTAGCATTGTAATAAATAATGATTAACAGAATACTCATTTAAAAGTGTAAGATTAGCCTGGCGGATTTTTTTTTTTATTTGCAAAGGATTATGGGGAAAAAAGGCAAAGCTGTGAGAATTAGCATTAACTTGGATTTCAATGTGGGTATTTTTTTCACTCCATTTTCTCTGTTATCGTAACTCGGGAACTTTTTAGTGCAAGGAGCTGAAACTCCTCAGCATATTTTTGGAATCAGGAGAAGTTCTGTGAGAAGTATCTACTGTGGGACGAAGAAACAGAGCGTAGTCAGAAGATACGCTTCTGTTCTGCATCGTCTTCACCACATCTGTGGTGTGATCTGAAGGTGTTAATTACAACAAAGGCTTTAAAATGTTCTAAATGAAAGCGTTAAAGCAGGATAAAATAAATCCTGGTAAATCTTGCCTCGGAATTATTCTGTGTGTGAAAACCAAACATGTGAAAACCACGACGTCTGTTTCGGCTCTGGTAAAAAAATAAAAATGGTAGAAGAGCGCTCAAAGCACTGGAGGATTTGAAGTGTGAGCTTCTCTAAATGCTACGTGTTAATTTACTGCACAGCATCACTTACGAGAAGCGTATCTTAAATTATTTTACCCTCAAAACAGCAGGAAAGGACAGAAATAAAACCATCACTGTGTATTATCTCAATACGAAGAGGAACAAAAGCCTACAGAGACCGATACCGTGGTAATATCGGTAACAAACACTGTTAACCTAAAATACCGTTACACCTCTACACACCTCTACAGTAAAACACCTCTACAGTAAAACACCTCTACAGTAAAACACGGTATTTTACTGTAGGGGTTATTTTACATTAACAGTTTTTTACTGTAGCGGTATTTTACTGTAAAATAACCCCTACAGTAAAATACAGTAAAATACCGTTACAGTTTCTTTCTGGGCTTAATTCTAAAAGATATGCTTTAGAAGACAGCTTATCATCTAAAGAGCACCATACCCACGGTGAAGCGTGGTGGTGGTGGCATCACGCTCTGGAGCTGCTTGTCTTCAGCTGGGGCTGAGGCTGTAGTCAGGAGAGAGGGAATCATGAGTGGCTCCAGATACCAGACTATTTGTTAACACTCAAAAAAAAAACAAAAAAAAACTGGTAGGCAGGTTTTTTTACCCAAAAACACTGAGTGCTATAATACAAGCAAAAGGTGCTTTATCACATTATCAGCTATTGCACACTGATGCAACCACGTAACTGTCTGTTTTCTTTTTCTTTTTTCCCTTAAAATGTTTGTGAGGGTTTTTCACTTGAATGTTGTTGGTTTCTATTTCACATTAAAAAGATCTGACATGATTTAGCTCGGTTCAAATTTTATTTTAAATCACAAAAACCTGCCATTTTAACAGGGGTGTGTGAACCTTTTATATTCACTGTACATTTTACATCAAATAGCAGACTCTCTTATCCAGTACTATGTCTGTTTCAGCCCCGCCCCTTTCTACACATCTGTCCCTCAACATGCATTTCCTGTTTGTTTTTTAATTATGTGCTAAACTGAATTCATTTAAATAACATCTGGCCCAAAGGCATCCGTTCCACAATTTTTGACAAAATGCTTGACATGACAATAGGAATGAAAATTGTAAGCCGCTATCTGAGCTAATGCTAGCGCTAATGCTAGGTGGTATTTGTGGTCCAGCTACAACTGCCCCAACACCTACACCCCCCCCCCCCCTTCACCACCTCCATAACCCACAGTGACTGGACGAAGTTGTTTGGCATTTTGCTTCTATCGATAATCTCAGAGCGAGAACACGAAAGAGCGGTGTAGCGAGTTAGAAAGTTGGAGAACGAGTGATTGAGGATGAATGTGAGAGCACTCCTGCTCTCTCGGTAAACGACAGAAGAGCCCATCAGAGTAAAAGCAGGGTAGCGAGCCGAGTGAATCATACGCTAGCATTAAATTACTGCGCTCTCAGCTTCTGGCAGCGTAATAACGCCAGCGCCAGTTACTACACAGTTTTCTGACAAAAGCAGGCGGACAGTTCCACTGCAAGACTCAGCTATTTATATCCATCTATTCGCTGTGTGTTTCAAAAGTCAAAAGTGTTTACAAAGCAGAAAGAAAATCAACAAAAACGAGAGTAAAACACGCTAATCTTTACCAAGAGCTTTTACCTGGTCGGAGTCGTGATGAAACACATAAGAATACATTTTATTGTATTATTGGGGGAAACTGGGGTCATTTGTACTTCCTGTGATTTAGGAACCATATGATGTGGACTACATTTATTTTAATTTCGCAGGAGATCTGGTTGCTATGACAACATATTTTGATTTATTATATATCAATATTGTGATTTTGTAAAAATACTTATGTGTTTATAACACTGACTGTTTGAGGGTTCCTTCCTTGATGGTTCTGTGGATAGTTAGCTTGCTAAGTGGTTTTACTTAGCAGAGAAGCCTTTCTGATTGAGGAACACTCAGGTGTAGAGATCTACATAGATTCCTCCAAAGGAACAAACTGAAGATCTCTTCAGGTTTACTGAACCCCTGAGTGTAGCTGACTGGGCATCAAGCACACTGATCAGCCATAACATTAAACCCACTGGCAGGTGACGTGAATAACGCTGATTATCTCGTTACAGTGGCACCTGTAAAGGGGAGGGATTATTAGGCAGCAAGTGAACAGTCGGTTCTGGAAGTTGATGTGCTGGAAGCAGGAAAAATGGGCAAGTGTAAGGATCTGAGAGACTTTAACAAGGACCAAATTGTGATGTCTAGACCACTGGGTCAGAACATCTCCAGAACAGCAGGTCTTGTGGGGTGTTCCCGGTGTGCAGTGGTTAGTACCTACCAAAAGTGCACTATGGGAAGAAGGCGAGCTGGAGGAGGCAGTGTGATGCTCTGGGCAATGTTCTGCTGGTAAACCTCGGGTCCTGGCCTTCATGTGGATGTTACTGTGACACGTTCCACCTACCTAAACATTGCTGCAGACCGAGTTACACCCCTTCATGGCAACGGTATTCCCTAATGGCAGCGGCCTCTTTCAGCAGGATGATGCTCCCTGCCTCACTGCAGAAACTGTTCAGGAATGGTTTGAGGAACATGAGAAAGACTTCAAGGTGTTGACTTGGCCTCCAAATTCTCCAGATCTCAATCTGATCGAGCATCTGTGGGACATGGATCCGATCCATGGAGGCTCCACCTGAAAACTTACAGGACTTAAAGGACCTGCTGCTAACGTCTTGGTGCCAGAAACCACAGCACACCTTCAGGTCTTGTGGAGTCCAGGCCTCGATGCGTCAGAGCTGTTTTGGGGGCACAAGGAGGAACTACACAATATTAGGCAGGTGGTGTTAATGTTATGGCTGATCGGTGCATATCTCTGTCCCAAGTTACCAAATTCCTGAGCTCCTGAGTCCCTGAGTCCTGGAGCTCCTATGTTCCTGAGCTCCTGAGTCCCTGAGTCCCTGAGTCCTGGAGCTCCTATGTTCCTGAGCTCCTATGTTCCTGAGCTCCTGAGTCCCTGAGTCCTGGAGCTCCTATGTTCCTGAGCTCCTATGTTCCTGAGCTCCTGAGTCCCTGAGTCCTGGA
>CM075014.1:24571295-24584735 GCA_037576675.1 Pangasius sanitwongsei | reverse complement strand
AGAGAGACAGAGAGAGAGAGAGACAGAGAGAGACAGAGAGAGAGAGACAGAGAGAGACAGAGAGAGAGAGAGACAGAGAGAGAGAGACAGAGAGAGAGAGAGACAGAGAGACAGAGAGAGAGAGACAGAGACAGAGAGAGACAGAGAGAGACAGAGAGAGAGAGACAGAGAGAGAGAGACAGAGAGAGACAGAGAGACAGAGAGAGAGAGACTGAGAGAGAGAGAGACAGAGAGAGAGAGACAGAGAGAGACAGAGAGAGAGACAGAGAGACAGAGAGAGACAGAGACAGAGAGAGACAGAGAGAGAGAGAGAGACAGAGAGAGACAGAGAGAGAGACAGAGAGAGACAGAGAGAGACAGAGAGAGAGATGGAATGGAATTTGCCAACAGCCAAAACATTAAGTGAATAAAATGTTCTCCAAAGCTCAGTGTGTGAAAACCAGGAGCAGTTTATTAAACATCTGGCGCGCACACACACACATGCACGCACACACACACACACGCACACACACTCACACACACACACGCACACAGGCACATACTCAAATACACACACGCACACTCACGCACACGAACACAGGCACGTACTCAAATACACACACACGCACTCACATACACACACAGGCACACACTCACATACACACACACATACACACACGCACTCATATACACGCATACACACACTCACATACACACACGCACTCACATACACACACACATGCGCACACACACATACACACGCACACACTCACACACACACGCACTCACATACACACACACGTACACACACGCACTCATATACACGCATACACACACTCACATACATACACACACACATTCACATACACACACACTCTCACATACACACACACACACGCACACATACACACGCACACACTCACATACACACACACACGTACACACAATAAACTAGCTGGACAAGTGTGAGGTCTCTTACGCCAAATTTTCCTTACCCTGTTTATTAAAATAAATAACTGCAGAGGTTTTACTGAGCTATGTTTAGAGATGATATAAACTACATCTGGTACACATTAACACACACACACACGCACACACACACACACCTTCTGCTCAGTGCCATGGTGGTCTTTTTACGTTGATGGCTGGGGTAGAGGAGGGCCAATACTTTTTACAGAACATTGGCTGTACAGTCAGTGTATAATAGATTCTAATATAAGCTTCTCCACATAAACGGATTGAAAAACATGTAATTGTTGATCTGGTGGATTTTTCTGTAAGGAGACGTTTATGTAACATTGATGGAAGGAGTCTCCAGTGTCAGCGCTTTGTAACAGTCAGAGGTGAAGCTGTAACTTTAAGTTTTCAGAAATCTTCAGGACAGAGGAGTTTACGCTTCTTTGCGGTTTCTTTGTGGAGAGAGAATAAAGAGCGGCTGGTGAGGGAACGACTGTTTATAGCTGCTATAACGTAAGCGACAACGGGAACTATCATTAAATTGAACTATAAATAGATTAAATGCATGATGCAAACCGAACGGTTCCATCAGGACGGGTCTGTCTTTAGCCATGTTCAGATGAAGTCATTACCATCATGTGGGCCGCCATGTCGGTTACTTCGAGGTGTCAATGTAGACGGTTACACCAAAGTATAAGACAGGAATCCAAACATACATCTGATCCCCAAGTTCAACGTGGCGTGGAGCTCTGGAGAAGCGACGGCAGACTCCCAGAAATGCTCATGTTTCAGCTTCATGTCTGAGGACCACATGGCTGATTAATCAGGAGGTGAAAGAACCAGACTCGTGGTGTTACCCCTGATATCGACACTAAAGAAAGGTGAGATAAAGAAGCTCTTCACCAGGATCCAGGAACTGAACTGAGCTGCTTTGTTCTAAATCTAAATCTAAAGCATTGGAGAAGCATTACGAGAGCAGATGCTGGAATTAGAGATTGTCATCGTATTGTGCATGGCTTTACAAGAGAAGCTTTTAAACATTCAGAGAAGAATCTCTCTCCGCACTCTTTAATCCACATTAGACGGGTGCTGAAAGGTGCAAGAGCCACTGTGGGGGTTTACAGATTCTCTACGTAACCTCGATTAGCATTTCAGACCTTCAAAGCTTATATTCTGTAGGATGAGGATGAAAGAGAATGTGAGAAGGATCCCAGCTAAAGCCAAAGAAGGTTCAAGGTCAGTTTTAGCTGTCAAGAAGGTTCTAGCATGCTTCATGACACAGCAGTGTGAGTGTAACTACACACTCCGGTCACGATTCGATTCGAGTCATGATACTGGCTTCGCGATCAATTCTATCAATTCGATTCTCCGAATATTTTGAACAAAATTTAAATGAACAAAATTTTACTTCTGAATCATAAACAATACAAAACAATGTGCATTTTTGTGTAAACTAAATAAATTGTAAAAATTGCTACAAAAATTTAATATTGCAAACAAAATGTACTACAGGTTCACCATCATCTTAAAAATAAATAAATAAATTTATAAATTCACCCAAAAATTTTATTGAATAAACAAAGTCTCTGACGCAGGGATAATCAGCGACTGAACGATAATGAGCTCCATAGCAGCATCATTTCAACCCTGAGTGTGATGTTCCTAAATCTGGTATTCCTGAAAGTGGTGTTCCTGAATCTGGTGTTCCTGAATCTGGTATTCCTGAAAGTGGTGTTCCTGAATCTGGTGTTCCTGAATCTGGTGTTCCTAAATCTGGTGTTCCTGAATCTGGTGTTCCTAAATCTGGTGTTCCTGAATCTGGTGTTCCTGAATCTGGTATTCCTAAATCTGGTGTTCCTAAATCTGGTATTCCTAAATTTGGTGTTCCTAAATCTGGTGTTCCTGAATCTGGTGTTCCTGAATCTGGTGTTCCTGAATGTGCTATTCCCGGATGTGTTATTCCTTGGTATATTTTGATACTCCTGGTACAGAGGGATGAACGGGTAAACGGGTAAACGGGTAAATGGGTAAACGGGTAAACGGTCCGCTGCAGTGTGTTTGTAGTGTAAATGGAGATTAATAGACTCTAATAGAGGACATTCTCACTTTAATTTCTCCGCTATGATCCAGACCACGGCTGCAGTCACTGTGATGTATTAAACAATTATCCAATATGTCACCGAACAAAACACACAGATAAAAGAGCTGTGTGTGTGTATGAGTGTGTGTGTGTATGAGTGTGTATATGAGTGTGTGTGTGTGTGTGTGTGTGTGTGTGTGTGTGTGAGTGTGTGTGTATCTCTGAGGACTCTAAAATATGCAAGGCATAATAAATATTGCATGAAGCAAAAAAAAAGAAAAGTCACAGTCTTAAAGGCTAAAGAAAGAGCGACACTCCTGTGGCACCTCTATCATTTTTTACTAATATGAGCCCAAAACACAAAACCGTGCGCTCTGATTGGCTGAGAGCTGACAGTATTAGCTGAACGAGGGGAGGAGGGGATTTTTAAAAAATGTAACACACTCACTCTCGAATTTACTTCCAGTGGAGTCGTATCAGTGAGGATTTCAACGGATGATCACTCCAATAGCTGTCTAAGCAAACTCTGTAACACATCGCATGTTTTTAAAGTGTGAAAATAATGTGTTTTGTGATTTCACGTTTTATGACACGAATAAATAAATTTCACTGCCACTTTTTCAGAACAGGAAATTAAACTGCGTCGGATCGCAATGAATTCTGGGTGAGTTCTGAGTGAGGGCTCCGCTTCCTCAGCAAGCAGGAGATGCGCTTTGGAGCTAACTAACTTTCTGGCTGCTAATAATCAAGCTGGAGAGAAGTTCATTGTGGTGATCTACTGCATCATATTCCAGCCTCTGCCCACCCCGGGGCTCCAGGAGGCCTGCTAATGGACACGCTGGCTCTGATACACTGACACACTCACTTCGCCGTTATCTGTCCGGTACTGGAGTAATGAAAAGAAAAGCAGGTGGGAACCAAAAAAAGAGAGAGGATGATGAGAAAGAAAGGATGAGAGAGAGAGAAAGAGAGAGAGAGAAAGAGCGAGAGAGAAAAAGAGAGAGAGGGAGAAAGAGCGAGAGCGAAAAAGAAAGAGAGAGAGAGAAAGAGCGAGAGAGAGAGAGAGAGAGAGAGACTTGTGGCTTAAACTGGTGTCTTTAAAGTGATGTCTTGATGATAATGGAATGCAACACATGTTCCACAGCCAAGTGTGTGTGTGTATGCGTGTATGTGGGTGTGTGTGTGTGTTTGTGTGTATGTGGGTGTGTGTGTGTTTGTGTGTGTGTGTGTATGCATGTATGTGGGTGTATGTGTGTGTGTGTGTGTGTGACTCATACCATAGACACACAGGCAGCACAGGGTTTATCACCGTTGCTGAGTGTGAGTGTTATGTGATAACCGTAAAAAGTACAAAAGCCAACAGGTGTGGATTAAAAAAAGGAGAGACAGCTGTGTGTGTGTGTGTGTGTGTGCGCGCGTGTGTGTGTGTGTGTATAGGACAGAGCACAGGAATGGACACACACACACACAGAGTCACAGTGTTGGACAAGAGAGACAAAGGGAGGGAGCGGTGGTTTATCCATCCATTCCGTATTCTATTTTCAGCATCTCACACACACACACACACACACACACAGGCATGTGGTTTGGGACACGTCCTCAGTGGGCTGTCAGTTCATTATGTATTACAGTGACAGAGTCTCAGCCTGTTCCGGAATGTTCTAAACCACATCACCGCGAGTTCTACATTCTGAACTCCACATTCTAGAACCCTGTAGATCAGAAAGAACATGTCTTTGAGCTGACGCGCTCCGGGTTACTGCACTACATAGTGATATCTGTCTGTCTCTCTATCTATCTGTCTCTCTCTGTCTCTCTCTGTCTGTCTGTTTCTCTATCTGTCTCTCTCTATCTGTCTCTCTATCTGTCTCTCTCTGTCTGTCTCTCTATCTGTCTCTCTCTCTGTCTCTCTATCTGTCTGTCTCTCTGTCTCTCTCTGTCTGTCTCTCTATCTGTCTGTCTCTCTGTCTCTCTGTCTCTGTCTCTCTCTGTCTGTCTGTCAGACGGATGTTAAAGAGGAACGCAGTTGGACAGCTGGATTTTTTTTCGTTCTCTTTAATCACAGCGTTAAAATCAGAACCATGTGTTTGTCATCTGCTGAACTCATCAGTCTGACCACACGACCTTCACTTTCTTCTCATCTCTGGTTTTCCTCCTTCACTCCCTCCCTCGCTCACTCCTTCACTCCCTCATTCCCTGCTCTGACCTTGCCCAAAGTAGAGTGTGAATTACAAGGTGTTTCCACCAGCTTTGTTCTTTACCGAGAGCAAGCTGATGATGTCATCAAGCAGACGACCAACCACACGCAGTGTCCCAAACTGCACTCTTCATTATTCAGTAGTGTGGTGAAATATTAAAGTGACTTTTACTGTGGCTGTGTTCCAAACCTAAACCGCGCACTACTCTACTAAACAGTGTGTTAAAATCGTACAGGTTACTATAGCAACCACACCAATTCCCGAATCCCAGTGGCGATCCGTGGACTGGTCAACGTTCTGTTTCAGAGCGCCTCTGATCTTCTTGGTAATTTGAGACGTGGCGAGCAAACAGAGTCTCGGCCTCACTCCAAATCAATTACTGCAGACTCGTCAGGGGCCCTAATGCCCCCTCCCCCTCCCCCCATTCTGCTTTTTAACTAGAACCATACTCTACACTTTAACCCCCTTCTCATCTTTCACCCAGATTCCCTTCATCCTTTAACCCCTGACCCCTAGCTTCAATCTCATCACTTTTAGTTACCCATCTCATTTGGTTCTCACTACTTTAGTTTATTTTTTATCCCATTTTGGTTTCTGCTATCGTGCATGTTTAGCGCAGTAGTGTGTGCACTTGGTGAGGTGGTGCTCCATCAGCACCCTGATGATGTATCAGAACCACAGAGAAGTGAAGTGTAGACAGTGAGTGAGAACTGAGGAATAAAAGATCACGGGTGGACTATGGACAGTTCTTCCTCCGGAGACTGGCTCTCTTCTGTTCTGGTTCTGTTCAGTACGGTTCTGCTTTTGTTTTCTGCTGTTCTGTTTCGGTTCAGTCCCGGTTCTGTCCTTGTTCTGCTCTCTTTCTGTTTTCTTCTGGCTCTGATTCTGTTCTGGTTCTGCCAGCTCCATTTATTTTTATTTCAGTGAACACAAATATATTTTCTCTCTCAACATTCTTCCAGACAGGAACAGCTGCTCTGTGTCTGTGTGTGTGTGTGTGTGTGTGTGTCTGTGTGTGTGTGTGTGTGTGAGGGTGTGTATACATTGTTCTGCAATACGGCTGTCACTCTGGATCTGAGTTAAAAGTTCATGCGTGACACAATCTGACAAACATGCTCCCATTCACGTCAAACATCACACACTCACACACACACACACACACACACTCACTCACACACACACACACACACACACACACACACACACACACTCACACACACTCACTCACACACACACACCATTCCTCAACAATGTGACTCACACAGAAGGTCATGCTGAGAGAGATTTAATTGGAACTCTAATACACACTTAAAGATTGTGTGTGTGTGTGAGTGTGTGTAAAAACCACAGAAATGCAGAAGAGGAGACAAATTGGTCACTGCTCTTTATGCTCTCCGTAAAACGCTTTTGTCCCCTTCTCTCTCTCTCTCTCTCTCTCTCTCTCTCTCTCTCTCTCTCACACACACACACACACACACACACACATACACACACACACACGGTGCTGTCGTCTCAGAGTCTGACCTTGGTTTTGCGGTGAGGATGTTTTTTACTATATAAGGAATGTCCATGGTGTGTGTGTGTGTGTGTGTATACAGTTTTTTCTCTGCTTTATAGATCAGTTGTCTTCAGTACATTTGCCACCAAGTATTTTTTATTAAATGGCTGTCACTTCCTGTCACGTTTGGTGTGAATCTTTATATTTATTTCGGGTTTATTTGGACAGATGTAAAACACTCCACCTGCACCACACAATCCAGAACGGATGAGAACAGAAGGCTGTATATGTAAATGGATCTACTTCCTGGACCGCCAGGGGGTTTCCATCCGACAGAGTTTTCCAGTTTGCTCGTTTACTTTCCGATTTTTAAGAGCACAACGTGTCACCTATAAAAGTTCCCTGCTAGATCTCACTCATCAGCTCGAGTGACTCAGGAGTCTGGTGGTCCTCCACGCAGTCAAAGAACTATGTTTATATATCTGACCTTCTGTTCTACGTCCTTTCATTCCAGACTACTATGTCAGTTTCATTTGGAACCAGTAGAGGCCCTGAATCAAACTCATCAAAGGATTCATAACACACACGAGCACTCACATAGTGCCAATGCCATACTTTACTGAGACTGACTAATGACACTGAGTAATAAATACCACTTCCTAAGGAGGAAAAAAATCACTCAGGGCATTAATTTCACTTCCTAACAAAGAAGAATACTACTCAGATTATTGATACTGCTTCCTAACGAGATAGAAAATCACCCAAGTGCCGATATGGTACTCTTTTGAGAGTAAGAATGTCTCAGAGTATTAACACTGTACTCTATTGAGGGTGAGGATCATCCAAACTCACCGGAGAGCGAATGGGTTGTGAGTCTGTAGAATCTGGTGAAGGGAGATTCCTAAATGTCCACACGACACTAAGTGCTGCCCAGGGGGTAGCCATCGCGTGTCGAATCATGTTTAATGGAAGAAGGCAACTCTTGACCTGCGTTTCTGCATGTGCATACGTAATCACGTCCTTCACCCAAAGTGCTAACCCTCCTTCAGACAGCAGAACCCCTGTATGATGCTCCCCAAAGCACACAGAGAGCTGATGAGTGACCAGCCAACTGGCCGTCACTTCTACACAGTGCTTGAGATCCCTCACTGGCACATTCGCACCTGTAAGCACAGACAGGACAATACTGCCATTACAGCATCTTTAAGAAGAAGGCTGGGTTTGAGCTCAGCCACTGTGAGCTGACCAATAACGCTCGTCAAAACGCTGTCTTAAAGGAGCCGTCCAGACAAAGAAATAAATTTAATATATTATTTGTCATGGTACATAATATTCTGTTGCATGGTATTGTATTGCTCATTGTCAGTGTTTTATCAGAATTCATCGTTTTGTTTCAATGTAGCAAAACTACAATACGCAGCATTCAATAGGCAAATATGTAATTCAACCATCAGGGTCCCTACTGTGATCAACCAAAACCGGACCTCCAAATCAGACACCTCAGCCTCAGCAGTACAGTGTAGTGATTTTTAAAGATCAGCCAGAATTTGCTTTCTAAAATCTCGCATTGTTCAAACTATCAAATTGGACACCTTTCCATGCTATCAGAAGGTCAACCCTACAAAAGGAACTAAAGAAAAGGTAGAAAAAGTAGTTAATATCCATTTGGAAATGTTGATCGTCATTCATGTATCTACTAGTAAGATGGTTAAGTAAGATCACTAACATGAAGGTAGATAATCGTGTAATCATGTAATCATTGCTAGCTAACTTTATGGTGGCTACTTGTGTTTTGTTAACTTCAGTTATTTGGTTCAGTGTAATTTTGAAAGACCTGCAATTGCTCTCTGCTTGCCTCCTGTTGCTCTTCTCGCTGGTGCAGATCTTCTTCTGTATATTCTGACTCAGTGTGCATGGCTGGATGTCACTGTGCAACACTAACTCAAAAAAAATCCTCATCCGTTGAGACGTTTTTGCCGTGTGAGTAATCCACTTGCTCCATCACAACAGTTTGCTTACAAAGCAGTGATTGCTTACATGCCATTAGTTAGTGAGCACCACCTTTCATTCTATCCTTCTCCCCCACTCCACTGAAAATATCCACCCTAACCATTACAGTCTTTCAAATTTTGTGTCCATTTGCAAGATACGTAACCTGGGCAAACATAAGGGGTTTACATCTGATGTACTGATGATTACAGTTTTGATTTTGGCGAGAGTGTTCCTATACGTGAAAGCCATTTATATCTGCATCTTCCATTTGCTCAAATGAAAACTTGCACAAGCTGTTTTGTAAAAATTTCAGATTATGTGCTCCCACTTTTAGGGTAGCCTCAGAAAGAAACGCTTCTAATCACACAGTGAAAAACAAAGGGGTTACGTCACGTCACGTCACGTCATATCACAGTGAAAAACTTTTCCACTTGCCTGCATAGAACCAGCATGTGGATAGAGCTTGCACAACTGCAAGTGTGTGTCTGACCCCATGGTTAGTATGTTGGGGTCACCCCTAGGGGCCAGACCAACCCCCCCACACCCACCCCCGGGACATATGGTCCACACTAGCACATGCAAATGTACCTGAAAACGTACTTGCAGAAGTACTAGCCATATCACATCCACCCAAACTTTATACCTCCACACCAGCAGATGTTCCCCTTCCTCCCCAAATACTAACTCCTTCATCACCTACCAAGCAATTCTTTCCCAAGTTCAAGCATTCAGTTAGTGCGAAGTCTTGCCAACTTTCAAATTATGAACTTTGTATTCTGTTATTGCTATTTCTGTGTTTTGGCCCTTGTCTTGTTGATCGACTACTCTTTGGATTTTCCCTACTGTCTGGTTTACTCATGAATTTCTGCGTTTGAACATTTCCCTCTTTCTGCCTCTAATTTTGGATATTGGATTTTATAAATAAACTTCCAGCACACAGAGTCCTGCCTGTTACACCACACAGCCTTCATTTTGGAAGATTAGGGTCTCTTCCTCTGTCACTGCAGCCAGTTTCCCCACTTGTTTATTAAGTCAGAGCTTCAACATGAACTAGAGCTCATCAGTGGAATCAGCAGAGTGTAGAAGAGTCCAGCCACATGTGTTTGGTGTACCACACAGTGGATCAGGATCCTGTCCAGACAGATTAGTTGGAGAATCCAACTTGAATTGTGCAAAGGCTGCTATTCCGTGCTGCTGCTGCTACAGTTCTCCTGTTTGGCACAATAATCCACACAACCCTTGAAGGGGTTCTTAAAATAAATGCAATACTAGCCACACAATTTTCATTCCAGAGGCACTGATCTCAAGCCCAGCATTTGTGCATCGGACACTGCAGCCAGCATGCCTGCTGTTTTATCCAATCACATCTTCAATGAGCCCTTACCCGGAATCCAGACAGGACACGTCTCAGCTACACACGTTTTTTTTTTTTTTCTTTTGAGTGATACGTATATCAACTGTTTAATGTTTAATAGTTAATGAAATAAGCCTAGTTCAAGAACTAAAAACCTAGTTAGTTTGTTAGAAGTTGGTGAGGAACACACGATTATTATTTGGGTCCTGATAATAAATAAAAACAATTGAAGGAGGGTGCACTTTCTTTTTCCCATGACTGTACACTATTTTCAGCTGAGTGCATTTTATATTCAGTTTTATTTATATAAAGCCCTTTTAACAATGGACATTGTTATAAAGCAGCTTTACAGAAATCTGGGTATAGATCTAACATCATTCTCCCATGTTTTGGAAGGATAATGATGTAAAAACAGATCTTTTGAAAAATATTAGAAATGTGCATCAAGTTAACAATTTATTTAAAGTAAAAATATTATAATTACAGAAAATTCTTCCACCTTTTGTTACTTTATATTGTAGGATTTGAGCTGTATTGGAGTTGTGTATCATATGTTAGTACGCCCCCCCCCCAGCTAGTTAATGAAGGCTATGTTTAGTTCTTTCGTCAGAATAAAATCTTCATACAAAGTTGCATTATTCATTAAGAACTGTTTCCACAGCCTATGATTTTAAATGATAAATTAAAATGATATGATAAAGCACACAGCATATAGAAAGTGTGGTTTTCTAATTTCAGTGTATTTCAATTGAGTTCACGCTCAGAAAGAAGGGCAGTGTGATGCTCAAGCTCGAGTCTTACGCTCCTCTAATGAACCACAAAAAAGCTCAGGCACTTGTCCAGCCATATTGGACGGAGGATCCACTTAATTTAGCCAAATCTGCCGTTCAGTGCTGCTGCTGTACTTCAATGCGCCGTTGCATTCCCGCCAACAGCTCCTACCCGCTGCCAGCTCCTCTAATCTACGTTCCAGAGCAGTAACGGCACTCGCTCCCGATCCATGTGACTGATCAGTGGAATCTGCTTTTGTTCCTTTCTCTTCTCAGTGGTTTTGCAGCCATATCTGCTGTTTGCTTCACAGCCGCAGCAGAGAAAGGGGGTGAATAGACAGCAGTGTCTTCATAAGCCTGGGAGATGCTTTTATCACTACAATAAAGAGTTCATTTTTGGTGCTCATCTTTTCTGCTGACTTTTGAACAGACTGCTCAGACGTGTAACTGTACAAGCAGAGAGGTAATGCACATCCAGCTGTGAAATTCACTGTACGCATTTCTTTGTGTTAGATCAACTCCCTCATTGGAGATCAGTGTGCACTGCACATGTTTATTTTCCATTAAATGGCTGAAATACTGTACATTTTAATTAGGGCTGGGCGTTACGACAAAAGTAGCATATCACAATACTTTCTATTACACACAATATGTGTCATGATACTGTATATAGGCTAATGAGCTGCCAGAAAAATAGTTGCATTAAAAAAAAACTCTAGAGACTGCTGTGTGTGAAAATCCCATTAGATCAGCAGTTTCTGAAAAGCTCAAACCAGCCCATCTGGCACCGACATCCAATGACCAGCAGCAGTAAAATGATCTCTATAAGAAACCATGATGCCAACTTGAATGTGATGACTATTTAGACCACTTTGGGAGATTTATTAAAAAAAACCCTAGTGACAAAAACCATATTAATTTTTATTTGCCTTATTAACGAGACGAAGATAACTCGGCTTGTCATGTTGCCGAGAAACCGCAAAGAAGTGTAAACTCAAAACTTAACGTTACAGCTTCATCTCTGACTGTTACAAAGCGCTGACACTGGAGACTCCTTCCATGAATGTTAATAAAATGTCTACTCACTTCAAGAAAACTTTGCCATATCGTTCTGTATACACGTTTTAATCCGTTTACGTGGAGCGTCTGCTGTATACGTCCCTGTGAATGAGCTGTTACTATAGAAACGCCAAAGTATTGGAACGAGTGCATTAATATAAACCTGTGATTTGCAGCTGCGCTACTGTCAGAGCTGCTGTTATAGAAAATTCAATCAACAGCTCTGTGTGTGTGTGTGTGTGTGTGAGACAGCTGGATGCAGACAGCAGTGTGTTATCTGTGTCTCTGATCTCAGTAATGGATGATCAGATTTTCTCCCAGAATAGCGCAGACTGAAACACACACTGACTTCTTCTTCTTTAAAATTACAGAAATAAAGTGACGTGTTCGTGAGAACGTCTCTGTGTAGCTCAGGAGCCGAGGTTATCATTCCCTCGGCCCATCGTATCGATCGAGAGCTGAGAGCCTCTGATTGAGTTCGAGGTGTGGTAAGGAGCTTTTCTGCGTAAAACTCACACTCTTTCTCTTCAACTGCAGGGAAATGAAATGCGATCGATTTCCCAGAATGCAATTCTGAGCTCATTGATTGCCTGCGTGCACTATATATAGAGATTTTTAAAAAAGAAATTTCCCCTGAAGGGTTCACAGGAGGATATGGAGAGCATGCTGGCAAAGTATACAAGGCCAGGAAAGCAATGAAAACATGCAATACAATAAAGCATGTCAGTGAGGAGAGCTAAGCACTGAGGATATGGAAAGTGTTTACGAAGCGCCGAGGCTGGAAAAGGTTAGCGAGGTGTTATCTACTGAGGATATGGAAAGCATCGTTAGCAAAGCGTGATGGTTTCAGTATCAGTATGATGGTGCGGTATAGCTGCAGCGGGCCAACAACGTGTCTGTGGAGTGAATCAGTCAGAAGGGAGACACCGTTTTTCTGCTCTCACTTCCTCTGTGTTTATTCTGCACACACACACACACACACACACTAGAAACTTGTGAAAGAACCTTTACTGAAGTAAGAAGTACTCACACATACAGGCAGTACTAATATACATACAGCACGTATGACTCCTCCCTCCCGTCCTCACCTGCCTCTACAGAGGGGCGATAGAGAGCGTCCTGACCTGCTGCCTCACCGCCTGGTGCAGGAACCACGCAGCCTCCGACCGCAAGACCCCACAGCGGACACTGAGAACATCTGAGAAGATCATCAGAGTCTCTCTAACCACCAACACCACCTCATACAACAGCCACCGCACCCGCAAAGCCACGAGTACTGCGAACAACCCCCTAACCCCTCTCACCCCCCTCACCCCTAACCCCTCTCACCCCCTAACCCCCCTAACCCCTCTCACCCCCTAACCCCTCTCACCCCCTAACCCCCCTAACCCCTCTCACCCCCTAACCCCTTTCACCCCAACCCCTCTCACCCCCTAACCCCTCTCACCCCCTAACCCCTCTCACCCCCTAACCCCCCTAACCCCTCTCACCCCCCTCACCCCCTCCACCCCTAACCCCTCTCACCCCCTAACCCCCCTAACCCCTTTCACCCC
>CM075014.1:24546104-24554601 GCA_037576675.1 Pangasius sanitwongsei | reverse complement strand
CCAACCGACCTCTAATGCCAAAGACCAACCGACCTCTAATGCCAAAGACCAACCGACATCTAACGCCAAAGACCAACTGACCTCTAATGCCAAAGACCAACCGACATCTAACGCCAAAGACCAACTGACCTCTAATGCCAAAGACCAACCGACCTCTAATGCCAAAGACCAACCGACCTCTAATGCCAAAGACCAACCGACATCTAACGCCAAAGACCAACCGACCTCTAACGCCAAAGACCAACCGACCTCTAATGCCAAAGACCAACCGACCTCTAATGCCAAAGACCAACTGACGTCTAGCAACGGAGACGAACCGACAACTAGCGAAGGAGACGAACCGACGACCAGCAACGGAGACGAACCGACGACCAGCGAAGGAGACGAACCGACGACCAGCAACGGAGACGAACCGACGACCAGCGAAGGAGACGAACCGACGTCCAGCGACGGAGACGAACCGACGACCAGCGAAGGAGACGAACCGACGACCAGCGAAGGAGACGAACCGACGTCCAGCGACGGAGTCGAACCGACGACCAGCGACGGAGACGAACCGACGTCCAGCGAAGGAGACGAACCGACGACCAGCGACGGAGACGAACCGACGACCAGCGACGGAGACGAACTGACGACCAGCGAAGGAGACGAACCGACGTCTAGCGACGGAGTCGACCCGACGTCCAGCGACGGAGTCGAACCGACGTCCAGTGAAGGAAACGACCCGACGACCAGCGAAGGAGACGAACCGACGACTAGCGACTGAGATGAACCGACGTCCAGCGACGTAGACAAACCGACTTTTAACGATAGAGACAAATCGACGTCCAGCGATGGAGACAAACCGAGGGGGGTCTGTAACTGCAGCCCTAGACATTACCTGTTCTCACCAGCAGAGGTCGCAGTCCCAGATTTCTAACACACCTCGGCCGAACACTTCCTGACTCAGTATATAAACACGTCATCACTTATTCACTGCGAGGTCTTGCCTTGTTAACACACTTAGTGTGTTATTTCATTTAGTGGGTTTTATTACCAGAGAATTATTCCTAGCAGTAGCTCTGGGATTTTATACCAAGTCTGTCGTGGCAGGAAGTTTTTCGGGTTGCAGGTGCACATTACCGCATATTTTACCTTCTACAGAATGAGCCAAAATAACTCCAGGACATACGAATCCCAGCCTAACTGCCGTGTTGGTAAAGATTAGTTTTATCCAAAAATAACCAGAATTTAAAACACAGAACATTAAAATATAGACAACAATTTAAAAACAAATGCAGGCAGAAAGAGAGAGAGAGAGAGAGAGAGAGAGAGAGCAGGATGAAAAGAAAAACAATGGTGAAGATACAGGTCACAGCCGTGAAAGAGAGATGGACAGAACGGATGATTGAAAAAAGACAAATGGTGAAAATGGCTGAGGAACGCTGTGGATGAAATGAAAGCAGAGACAGAAAGATAGATAGTTGAACAGATGAAGATTTCTCACAGAGACACCAGAGAGAGAGAGAGAGAGAGAGAGAGAAACACAGATAGTAAGAGTGTGTGTATGTGTGAGAGAGAGAGAGAGCCAGAGAGAAAGAGGGAGAGAGGAGGGAGGGAAAGTGTGTGTGTGTGTGTGTGTGTGTGTGTGTGTTACTCTCAGCCGTGACTCAACACAGCAACTCAAAAGGGACACACAGTGAGTGTTTAAAACCTGCGACCTGGCTAACTGCCTCACTCTATGTGTGTGTGTGTGTGTGTGTGTGTGCGTGTGCGTGTGTGTGCGTGTGTGTGTGTGTGTTGGCAGCTGTAATCACTCATGCTATTTTAAACAAGAGCTCTTTCTGCTTAGCGTGTGGGACGAAACCAACCAATCAGAGTGTTTAAGGAGCAGATGAAGGGACGAAGCCGAGCACAGTGTGAATTAACATCTCACACACACACACACACATACACAGGCACACACACGCACACACACACACTGACTGAGCAAAAATTAACTTAAATAATTATGTATTTAATAATAATGTAATAAGTAACTTAAATAAAATCACAATCTCAATTCTTTTCTTGACACATTTTGGTTGATGTTTCAATTCTGCAGCGTGATATAAAAATTCCTCCTTTTGACCAACCAACATGAAGTTCAGCAAGTCTACAGAAGGAAAAGGGGTGAAAGCTCGGAAAGGTGCGAATGAATTTTTAAAAACACTTGGAACAAGTTTGCAATAAAAACATTTACTACACACACTGAATATTAAATTCCCAAATTACTATAAAAGTGTAATTATTCCAGTACAATCAGAACCCTGGCGCGTGCAAACAGAACCAAATGAATGAAAGTGTGATGAAGTGGAGTTACTGTTACCATCCTGAAGCAGATTATTTTCTTATAACAGCACGTCCCTAAGTGTTTTATTTATTTATTTATTTTATTTATTAGAGAATAAGAGTCCCTGGAGGACGAGTGGTTAGGTCTCAGCGCTCTCCCGCTGCGGCCCGGGTTCGATTCCCGGCCAGGGAACCATGCAGCAGTGCGCTCTCGGTGCCGGTCCCAAGCCCGGATAAAACTGGGGAGGGCCGCGTCAGGAAGGGCATCCGGCGTAAAAACCGCGCCAGATCAAATACGATGACCCGCTGTGGCGACCCCTGACGAGAGCAGCCGAAAGAATAACGTCACACTTCTTATGCAGGTTATTCACTCAGGGCAGCTGGAGCTTCTGAGTTCAAACCCCTGCGCGCTGGACCCTTAACCCTCAGCTGCTCCGCTGTACAAACGTACGCTGCTCTGGAAAAGCGCGTCTGCTAAACGCTGTAAATATGCAAATGTTTATATTTACATTTAATGTAAATTAAATGAACTTTGATAAAACCATTTAGTTTCTGTTCTTAATTATGTTACAGAAGAAGAAGAAAGAGCTTTATTGCCAAGCGTGCTCACACACACAACTGTTATTACAGCAGCTATAAACAGTCGTTCCCTCAGCAGCCGCAGCTTTCACGCCTCCGTCACTAGCGTTACGCTTCCGGGTCGTCTGTCCGCACGTCCGAGATACTCGTCAGTACAAAATCTCAAGAACGAGTGGTCGAGAGTTTGTAGGATTTATAGTGAATCATCATTCTAGCCAGCAGATGAACTGATTGTGGTGAAGGTGAAGGCTCCCCATCGATGCCTCTGGCACGGAGATAACGCAGCTCGTCATGTTACCGAGAAACTCCTTAAAGTTGCAGCTTCACCTCTGACTGTTACAAAGCGCTGACACTGGAGACTCCTTCCATCAATATTACATAAACATGTCCTTACAAAAAACTTCACCATATCAACGATTACACGTGTCTTTAATCTGGTTTCCCTGTGATCTGCAGCTGCACTACTGTCAGAGCTGCTGTTATAGAAAATTAATCAACACCTTCTGACCAATCAGAGTCCAGCATTCAGCAACAGAAGTCTTTATTTGTCACATGTACATCACAGCACAGTGAAATTCTTTTCTTTGCATATCGCAGCTTGTTAGGAAGCTGGGGTCAGAGGTCAGGGTCAGAGGTCGGGGTCCGCCATGACACAGCGCCCCCTGGAGCAGAGAGGGTCAAGGGCCCAACGGCCCAACAGGGTTTGACCCCCCGACCTTCAGATCTTCAGTAACCCAGATGTTTTAAAATAATCTGATCATTGTTTAATATGCAGGGATGTTAGTAGCTGTAAGTGATGTACTGTAAACATTCGCTTTGGGGCCCCGAGCCACCGCTGCAAGAATGCAGGTTTAATAAACAAACAAACAAACAAACAAACAAATAACAAAAACCCAAAGCACAAAAAAAACAGCTGCTGATACAAAAAATTATTCAATCAGAATCCAGTAGCTGCGGCAGTCTGAGCACCGATGATCTCGATATGATATCTTTTACCTGAAAGTTTGACTTAGCACACACACACACACACACACATACACACACACACATACACACACACTCACACACACACTCACACATACACACACACACTCACACATACACACTCACACACACACACACACACAAACACACACATACACACTCACACACACACACACACACACACACTCACACACAAACACACACATACACACTCACACACACATACACACTCACACACACACTCCAGCATGTCTTACCTTGAGCAGCTCCGTAGTGGAAAAGCAGAATCAGTAACACACACGTTAGTCTCATCATCTTGTGCTTCTGTGTGTGTATCCTTCACTGTACAAGAGCGTGTGTGTGTGTGTGTGTGTGTGTGTGTGTGTGTGTGTTAAATCCAAAAGAGCGGGACTTCCTCACAGTCAGTCAGTGCAACACACTCCATCACACACACTTTTATAACTGTGATGAATTAACCATTAACAATAATTACTTCATCATCTTCATAATCTTCATCATCATCTTCAGGAAGCACGAGCGGTCACGTGGCTCAGCACAGTTCAGCGTGTAGCACAGGTACACTTTTACAGTTTATTATCTGTTTCAGTGTGTGTGTGTGTGTGTGTGTGTTATCTCTCTGTGACGTCAGAATGTCCGGTGGATCAGATGGAAAAGGAAATGAATCACACCTCCTGCATCCAGCTGAACTTCTCCCGCAGCTCGGAGCAGTTATCCCCGCACTGCGCGCGCCAGGAGGCTCCACACTGCGAGAATTATCACTCAGTTTAATAATAACAAACCCCCAGAAGAAGCAGACTTCCAGAATCCAAAGCTGCTCAGATTCCTCCCTGCGAGATCCCAGCAACTTTCCTCCTCTGCGCTCTTCCCAAACCCTCACCACCAGACGCTTCAGAGACAAAGATGAAGAAAGCGCCTTTAAATCCCACACCGAAAGAGGAGAAGATGGACAGAAGATGGACAGAAGATGGAGAGGAAAACTCCAGAGAAGATGGAGCTATGAGCTGAAGCTCCGCCGGTGTGAATATGAAGCTCATATAGCGGTCTGACACACACACACACACACACACACACACACACTGAGTCACATCGCCATCTTGTGGTGGACATGAAAGAGCCTTACTCACCAACTCGGACGACCAAATGATTCACCAAAATGATTCACCAAAATGATTCACCAAAATGATTCACCAAAATGAATCACGAATCTCCCCTCGCAAATCTTTTTCCTCAAATCCCACAGCGCTTTCACTTAAATGACAACGTAATCTTCTGATCTTCAGCTACGTCACACACAAGTTTTAAACAACAAACAAACAAACAAACAAACATCATTGCACTCTGCTGCTGAATTCTGGCCTCTGATTGGTCAGAAGGTGTTGATTAGTTTTCTAGAGCAGCAGCTCTGACAGTAGCGCAGGTTTATATTAATGCGCTCGTTCTAATGCGTTATCGTTTCTATAGTAACAGCTCATTCACATGTACAGAATTAAATGGATTAAAAACCCTGTAATCGTTGATTTAGTGAAGGAGATGTATATGTAACATTTATGGAAGGAGTCTCCAGTGTCAGCGCTTTGTAACAGTCAGAGGTGAAGCTGTAACTTTAAGTTTTGCGACGTCTTCAGGACAGAGGAGTTTACGCTTCTTTGCGGTTTCTCGCTAACGTGCGTAACAAGCAGCGCTCTTTGTCTTATTAACATGAAGAGAGAGAATAAAGAGAGGCTGGTGAGGGAACGAGTGTTTATAGCTGCTATAACGTAAGCGACAACAGGAACTCACTCGTTACATGGGCGTTCCACAGCATTACATATAACGATAAACCCATAAAATTTATGATGCATCGCTCTTTAATAAATTACATTTTTCTGTCAGATTGACGTGGTATAAAAGGAATAAAACGCTTGCGGATGTGCTGTCACAGGAAAATAACTCTAACACAAACTCAAGGACTCGTTAGTTATAGATTAGTTAATTAGTTAAACCGATTTGTTTATATTTTTAGTGACATCATTTAAGCAGCGTCTGTAAATGTTCTCCTCAGACTGCAGTTTCAGAAAGCTAGCTAATGTCTTACTGTAGACAATAAGTGTTACTTTGCATTGTGTGTGTGTGTGTTTATTAGATTTGTGTTGTGCTACATTACCCTGAGTGGAGTGTGATATTTCTCTGCGTAAACGTAAAAGAGGTTTCCTGGGAGTGAAGGTCCATCACTCAGTCGCTTCAATAATGCATCTTTACCAGTTCTTTGAGGCAGCTGTCTTTCAGAAAATGTGAAAATGGAGCTTCTTCACTAATGTACGGGCCAAAGAGGAAACCAGCTCTCAGAACACCGAAAATAAACACAAATACTGTGAATATTACAACATTTAATTACAATATCATGGCTTTGTCCTAGAAGCTTCTTACACAATGTGTTTATTTTTCATGGGATTAGTATATACAGTTTATATATGAATATGATTAGAGATTAATTTGAAATCATACACTTCTAAAAAACATACCTTTTAAAATCTATTAAAATGCATAGTGAAGATTATAATTTAAAATAATTTAACCAGTAAAATAGCATGTGTTCACACTAGCAGGTGACAAATCACGTGGAGTTTGTCTCTTGTGGGCGTGGCCTGTCCTGTCCTTACGCGCTCGGCTTCATGCTAGCTTTATTTTTCTTCGTAATGTCTCT
This sequence comes from Pangasius sanitwongsei, assembly GCA_037576675.1. Taxonomy (NCBI): domain Eukaryota; kingdom Metazoa; phylum Chordata; class Actinopteri; order Siluriformes; family Pangasiidae; genus Pangasius; species Pangasius sanitwongsei. The sequence goes on along the minus strand of CM075014.1, from coordinate 24,548,024 downwards.
ATATATATTTAATGAGATGTCGTCAGTGCAGTACTAATTTGCATAAAGTTGTGAAAATGTCGATTCAAATGTCAGCCGAAATCGTGGCTGTGTCACGCACGATGAACGTTCACCTGGCACTTTGTGAACACATGAAGATGTTTCAGCAGATTTCAGTGGAAACGTTTCTGAAACGTTATAAATCTCACGAGTCCGAGAGACCGCTGTAATTACCAGAATTGTGGCTCCTTTATCGTCAGGAATTACAAAAAATAAAGTCAAGCTGTGGTGAAGAGATCGAACCTTTGCATTGTTGCCCACATTTTTCTGCATCTCCAGCACAAGCGCATGAATGAGCAACATCCTCACTGACGTTTCTTCATAACAGTTAGTCTTTAGCTGGAATACCTCAGTAGCAGATCATAACAAAACTAGGCCTGTTTTAGCCATGCTTCAAAAATGACTCATCCTCTGTTTACATTAGCGAGCGACAAAGCAACTGAGATCATTCATCTTCTACATCTGTGCACAAGACAGAGCCACGATTTCAGCAACGGCAACAAAGCAATAGTCAGACATGTGACATTTGAACTGAGAGTTTCTCGATTCTACGCAAAATACCTTTAATTATTCAAAGAACCCAGGAGGAACCCGTGAGGAACCCGTGAGGAACACTTTTTCTAAGAGTGTAGTTGTCACTGTAACAGTGTGTATTTACAGTCTAATAGAGGTGCATTGTGACATAATTTATCATGATATCGATGTTGTATCGTCATAGCAACCAGCTGTAGATCAGAAGGCCTGGTTTATAGGTGTGATCCACAGTGTGAAGCCCTGATGAAGAAATTATGAAAACTTTCACGTGCGTGTTGGTCCTCAGGAGGAGATGAACTGGTTCTAGATGTAATTATTAGCTCTTTAAATGGGCTTAAAGCTCCTGTAGGAGCCTCTGATGGTGACCTCGTAGCAATCGAGTTTTGGTTTAATGGAGATTGAAGGCATCTACCTTACGTTTACATGGACCAAGTCCTGCACTACAGTGCACATTTTATGGAATATTTCAGTGTGAACTGAATTGTTTATAAAATATATTATTTATGTTTAGTGCTGAAGCATAAAAATAAATAATAAAATAATGAGAAGGTTGAAGTCAAAATCTGAATATCAAAATAAAAGCAGGGAAAAAGAAGTAAAAGATAATTATTATAAAGATATTTATTAATACACGAGGAGAGCAAACAACAACAACAACAACAACAGCTCCACAGGTAACACCAAACACGGCGAGAAATATATGACGTTATATTAAATATTAAAGCTATGGTTATTTTGAGCAGGAAGTGCTACAGTCAAATGCTAATTCAAAATAATAAATATTTTTATTTTCTGATTTGGAAGAATGTTAGACTTCAACATTTCACAAATGTTCGAAAGATCTGCTGTAATAATAATTTACTCACACAAAGAGCCCATTTTAAAAAAACATATTTTATAGAAACACGTATACAACAATCTTATTTTTATAAAGGTTCTTCGCTGCATTTTGCATTTGAGGTTTTATTTTTGTTTTGTTTTTTTGTTGTTTGTTTTTTCCTAAAATGCATAAAATGTGGTTAACTAGTTTCCATTCTAATGCATTTTTTTATTAATCATTTATTTTCAGTCTATAATTTGTGTAAAAGTGTTCTACTGTCAGAGTGACCATCAGTCAATACTGAAATATCATAAATATAGAAAATAAAGAAAGAAAAAGAACAAGAGAAATTCAGATGATGCAACTTCCTGTTGAACGAGTGAAAGTAAAGATAAAACACATTTCCTTCACAAATAAAACCTACAAAATGTACAGCGCTATAATGTGCTACACTTTAGCTTAAATTATTTTCATTAAAATACTTTAAATATCAGATTATTTTTTACATGAACGATGCTTCTTGTGCT
>CM075014.1:24526104-24541104 GCA_037576675.1 Pangasius sanitwongsei | reverse complement strand
TTCGTGGGATGGACTCCACAAGATGTTGGAAACATTCCTCTGAGATTCTGCTCCATGCTGAGATGCTCACATCACGCAATTCCTGCAGATTTTTCAGCTGCACTTTCATGCTGTGAGTCTCCTGTTCTACTGCGTCCCAAAGATGTTCTACTGGACTCAGATCCAGTGAGTGGGAAGGCCACTGAAGAGCACTGATCAGCAGCAACAATACTCATATACGCTGTGGCATTCAGGTGATGACTGATTGGTATTAACGAGCCCAAAGTGTGCCAAGAAAACATTCCCCACACCATCACACCACCTCCACCAGCCTGGACTGTTCTCCCAAACAGTTTGGGTCCATGGATTCATGCTGCTGGTGCTGAATTCTGACTCTACCATCTGTGCTCCTCATCAGAAATCCAGATTCATCAGACCAGGCTATGTTTCTCCAGTCTTCATCTGTCCAGTGTTGGTGAGCATGTGCCCACTGCAGCCTCAGCTTTCTGTTCCTGGCTGATAGAAGTGGAACCCGACGTGGTCTTCTGCCTGTTGTAGCTCGTCCACCTCAAGCTTCGACGTGTTGTGCATTCTGAGATGCTTTTCTGCTCACCACAATTGTACAGAGTGATTATCTGAGCTACTGTAGCCTTTCTGACCAGTCTGGCCATTCTCCATTGGGTGTTTTTTGTTTTTTGCACCATTCTGTGTAAACTCTAGAGACTGTTGTGTGTGAAAATCCCAGGAGATCAGCGGTTACAGAAATACTTAAAAAAGCCCATCAGGTACCAACAGCCAGGTCACGCTCAAAATCACTGAGATCACAGTTTTCCCTGATTGATGTGAACATCACCCGAAGCTGCTGTCCGTATCTGCATGGTTTCACTGTGCTGCTGCCACATGATTGGCTGATTAGATAATTGCGTAAATGAGTATGTGTACAGGTGTTCCTAATAAAGTGTGTAGGTAGGTTATAGAATTATGGTAAAAGATCAGTACACAACGTTTCCAGTTAAATCATAAACTGTTCAAGATTATTAAGATTAGTATTGTCTTTATGGAATGTAATTTAGTGTGTGTTAGTGATATAAAGTGATATAAAGATTATTTTCTTTCTGCTTATATTTTTACCAGACATGTCCAGCAGGGGGAGATGTTCCACTTTAAACCTGAACAGAAGCAAGAATGAAAGAAAGGGAGGGGAAAAAAGACTGCATCACAGAAGGCATAAATAGGAAGGAAAGAAAATGACAGAAAAAAGAAACAAATAAATGGAAAAATGAGAGATTTCAGTAAAAAAAAAAAAGAAAGAAAATGAAACAGGAAAAAGAAAGAACTTCATGATCATTTGCTCAGGAAGAAAGTGAAAGACGCTTTACGTGCTGCTGAATAATGAGTCCATTCTGTTAAATTAAACCAGTGATTAATGTGATCATTACAGCGAGCTCTGTTCATGCAGTGATGTAATGGTGATGTATTAGACTCCTATTAGTTTCATTTCAATACTCGCAAAATCTTCTCATTCATACATCATCATATTAGCCATTTTATTATTTTAGTTTTAAATTGTTCTTGCTTCTTGCTTTTATGTGACATCATATCATTCCTTCTTCAGTCCATATTTTCTATCCCAGTTTTTTTTTTGTTTAAAGGAGAGTGTTTGCGTTTACAGGCAGTGATCTAGACGCTATCGAAAAACTCCGTCTCGATCACTTCTACTCAAGAAAAATCTGGCAACCTCGGAGGTGTGATAATTTAATAATCTGAATGTGGAGCTGAGAAAATCCAGTTCAGCAGCTGCGTAACCCGACTCTGAATACCAGCAACTTTCCTCATGTAAATATTAATGTAACTTTTGGACCGAATATTGTCAACTCAGAATTGAGGAGCAGAGAAAAAGCAGCAGTACAGGAAATTAATTCTGACTGAAATTCTGGATATTTTCATGTATTTTTATCTTTTCTACAAAAACTTGGTTTCTTAAAGCGCTACACACACACGCGCGCGCACACACACACCAAATTCTTACTCCTCTTTTCATTTCTTTCCTTCTGCACACTTGAATTTGAGGATTAACTTTTTTCCAACACTACAGAAAAACATGCAGCTCGACCTCAACCTTGAACTGGAGTTCTTGGTTTGTTAGCCGTCATTAAGGAGTTAATTCACTCTGAGGAGCTCCGTCTTTGCTGAAGTCTTGGTTGAAGGATTTTTTTTATCATTTAAAGCATTTAAATAAAACCAAACAATACAAAACAGTGTTTCAAGACAGGTTTCTGACCCACACACACTGTCATACAGCACACACACACACACACACACACTCTCTTCTGAAATTCATGGATTTCTTTTCTGACTCTTCAGACTTTGTGACTCCTTTTCCTTAAAGATTTCACTTTTTTCTGTTGTAAGTTTATAGTTTTATGGCATTCTTTTCAATCTTTAGACATGAACATTAAGACAAACATTAACACTAGAATAGAATGCAAGAATAATGCAATCGTCTGAGAAGATATAATCTAATACTGTTTTTAACGCTTGTCCACTTGCCCTTGGCCACCTTCCTCAGCTGAGTTACCCATGATGCATTGCTGTTCCCTTCCACATAATGATAAATTCACCCATCTGTACATGTCTGCTGACGGAGCTGAGCTACTCCACTCTGCTAGTACAGTGGTATGGAATTAGCACATGAGCTACTTGTTGATAGTTTAGCTGTCAGTATCCCAGGCACATGCAAGTTAACTGTCCAGACTATTAGCTTTTTTTATTCATAGTTGCCGTGTGGAAATGTACATTCAGAAGGCTACTGATAAATCAGTTACAATTTTTTTCCCAAAAACATGTAGGTAGCATTTAAAACATTTAATGTGTTTACGGAGGCCTGTAGGTCACATGAGGTGGCTCTTGGGTTTTTCTTTATATCTCTGAGAATTAAACGATTGCTTCTCTGAGGTCATGGCTGATGTCCGTTCTTCTTGGCGTGATGTAGACACACCTGAGTGCTCCAGATCACCAAACTGCCAAAAGTTCTGCTTTTATAGAGGCAGTCACATTTCTTAATGATGAACTAATCTTTTGCATTTCATTAGTAACACCTGGCTGCTAATTACTCTCTTAATGACTGTGGACATGTGCTTATTTTTTCCCATCTGGATTCTGAATGTTGGTTTGCTTTTTGGAAAAAAATAACTATATTGAAATCTGTTGTGTTGTTGTTGTCACTTGACGTTATTTGAATGTTTATAGAAGTTGGTGAGGACCAGACAATTCTTATGTTATAAAACACAGTACTGAAGGAGGGTGCACTTTCTTTTTCCCCTGACTGTATATCTCACACGTTTAATGTCAATATATAAAAGTGAGATATGGCCTCACTTCCTGTTTGGTGACTTCAAATTTGTTTGCAGATTATGGATGAAACATCACAGATATAAAAATCTGAGAACCTTTTTTTCACAATGCTGTGATCCAAATTTTCTGATGATTAGACCAAATTTGAAAGAGAAGCAAAAACAGTTTTTTTTTATTAAATTTTAACATGGCCGACTTTCAGCAGATCACAAATTCATTACATGTCCAACTCTCGGCACCTTCCAAGGAATCAAGAGAAAGAAGAATCATGATTGCATGCTGTAGTTGTTCTTTCGGCTGCTCCCGTTAGGGGTCACCACAGAGGATTGTCGGTCCGCATGTTTGATTTGGTGCAGGTTTTACACCTGATGCTCTTCCTGACGCAACCCTCCCATTGTATCAGGGCTTGGGATCGGCATTGAGAGCGCACTCCCAGTGGCTGGGTTGGTTCCCTGCGCGGGCCAGCAGTGAGAGCGCAGGATCCTTAGCCGCTACACTTCTTGGGGTCCCTTTAAACAAGATAATTTACTCATCTTCACAGTTTGGTCAAGATCCATCACCTCGTTGCTGACATATATCCTCACATCCTGTTTGGCGAATTTGTTTGAGCGTTAATAATATGATGAACTCTCCAAAAATCTGAGAAACAACTTTTGTTCAGGTTGGGGTCCTGATGCTCTCTTCCAAATTTCATGGTTATTCAACAAAATTTGTGGTAGCAGAAGTGAAAAAACAGTTTTTGTTACAATTCTAAATGCCCAACTTCCTGTTTGAAAAAGCTTCTTGGAGACTTAAGGTGTTCTTAAGGTGAAGTCTGTCAGTTATCTACAAAGTTTGGTTAGAATACATCACAGGGTCTCTGAGATATGACTTCCTCTTCACTTCCTGTTTGGCGGCTTCACAGTTAAATTTGTTTGTGTGTTATGGATGGATCATCCCATATATCAAAAATCAAAGAAACAACTTTTTCAGGATAGTCAAACGATGCTCTGATTCGAATGTGGTGATGATTGGACAACATTTGTAGGAGAAGAAATGAAAAAACTCAAACCTGAATTGTTAAGGTGGCTAAGCTCTTTCTGTCCGCAGCTCTTAGCGATGGAGGAAGACCAGAAGCCATTGGGACCATCTGCAGTATATCTGGAGATATACTAAATTTGAAGTAAAACTTCAAGGCTTTGCTGAGATATTGACTCACTTTCTGTTTTCAGATTGCAAATGAAGTCAATTCTTGTATCTTAACTTCAGGTTACGTTTCTGAATTTATGAGAAGTTTGATGTCTACACGTAAAAGTGTTGCAGAGATATGCCCTCACTTCCTGTTTGGCATCATAGCCATCAAAAGTCATTTGCAGGTTATGGATGAAATGTCACATACATATAAAAAATAAATCTGAGAAACTATATATATATATATATGACTGATCTCATGATGCTGTGATCCAGATTTCATGATGATTGGACAGAATTTGCATGAGAAGTAGCAAAATACAGTTTTTGGTAAAATTTAAAAATGGCCAACATCCTGTCTGGCAAATCACAAATCTGTTACATGCACCCTGCAGGTTTAGTGGCTCAAAAGATGAACAGTCTTACAAATTTGTGAATTATAGCACCTCTAGGGGGGATTTAGACAAAACCTTTTGGGGTGGTCTCACAATGGTCCATGCCAAATTTGGTGATGATTGGACAAAATTTGTAGAAAAAGTGAAAAAAGTTTTACTTAAAATTCAAGATGGCCAACTACCTGTTTTAGAAACAACAAATATGATAAATCACAATGATCTGCACCTTCATGGGAAGAAACATGACATTAAGCGGTTCAGAAGTTACGAGCAGTTTTACCAATTTGCAAATTTTCTCACTACCTAGAGGTGAATTTAGACAAACCTTCTTGGAGACCCCTAGGATGAGGTCCTTCATTAACTTACCAACTTTGGTCAAAATACAGCACAAGATTGCTGAGATATGTCCTCACTTCCTGTTTGGCGGCTTTGCCAACATATTCGTTTGCGAGTTATAGACAAACTGTCCTGTACATAAAAAATCAGAAAAATAACTCTCTTTTTTTGCACTGAAATCATGATGCTACATGCCAACTTTGGTGATGATGGGACAAAATTTGTGGGAGAAGAAGAGAAAAAAGTTTTTAAAAAATTTTAAATGGCGGAAAATCCAATATGGAAGAAACAACATAGTATTTGTTGAACTTCGCTTAACCCAAAGAACAACAATAATAATAACAATAATAATAATAAAATTGTATCTGTATAGCACTTTTAACAATGGACATTGTCACAAAGCAGCAATCATAATAATAATAATAATAATAATAATAAAAAAATACAATCACTATACAATCACTTTCGCTGCTTGGCCCCCTAATCATAATAATAACAATAATGATAATAATAATAATAATAATAAGAAGAAGAAGAAGAAGAAGATGAAAAACAACAACAACAACAACAATGAAGACGATGATTACAAAACATATATTCACTATAAGGTGCCTACGCAAGTGCTTGGCCCCCTAATGAGGACTATGACTACAGAGAAGTGTTCTCTGTCTGGGAATTGAGAACGTTATTCCAAAATGAGTATAAATGCACTTTAAAGGACTTAAAGGTCACACTTTTGCTTACTCTCATTTTCTACCATAATATTATTTCGTTTCTCCTTGTGAAACACCTCTCCATCTCGCTGCTCTCTCCATTTCACTGTGATGTTCTGTGCCATCCCATGATCATGCAGTTTCTGGTATATCTGAAGAACAAAAGAAGAATTTCATTACTAAATGAGCAGGACAGAGACACTAATCTCCTGTAAAACCTGTGAAAATGCTACAGAAGCTGAACACAGCAGTCAGATTATGATTATAATGGAGTGTGTAAGTGTCAGAACTTGATGAAGACTCAGGTTCTGGCTGCAGTAATGAGGAGAGGAATGAACATTATAGGTTCAGTCTTGTGGAGGATGAGACTCACCTGCTCCAAGATGGCTGCCTTTACTGCAGGATCATTCACATCCTGACTGGACTGGACCTTCACTCTTATGACTTGCTTTGTTCCTGTGATTACTGAGTAGAAATGCAAAGATATACATATACACACATGAATACACAAATAAATTGATATTCTAAAAGCAGTTGGTCTAAATATGAGTCTGATTAAAACTTTAACTCACCTGAGTAACAGAAGAAAGGCATTACGTCTGAGCAGAGAGCATCAGCAGCCTGACTGTTGTTTAAATAACCACAATTTTCTTTCCCCAGTTTATTATCAGGTTTTCCAGACATCCAACTGATGGGAGAGAAGTTTGTTTGGTCTGTCCACTTCCAGGAGTCTCTGAACAGCCCAATCCAAGTCTTTCCAGAGATCAGTTCCAGTATAACTACGTATTCTGTTGTGTTTCTTACGCTGGTCAGGTCTGTGTGATGCTGTCTACAGTAGCTCTGAGCTCCGAGCCAGGTCATCATATTAGAGATGTAAATATAACTCTCATTGCCAGTTTTATTCTCTGTAAAAAAGTTTCAGAATTTTTAAAAAATTATAACACTGAACGGAAATGTTCAGTAAGTTTATTATTCAGTATTTAAGATTCTGCACTATATCTAGTATATGGGATTTTCTATGTCAACTTAGATAGAGCTGTTGAAGAGGAAGCTTGTATTTTGTCATATACATTACAGCACAGTGAAATTCTTTTCTTCGTATATACCAGCTTGTCAGGAAGCTAAAAATAGCTCTAAAAACTATTAGGACTGTTTCAAACATTTGGAAATACTGCTGGTATGTGGCGTGTGGCATGGTAATGATTGTTTAGATGGTCACTGTTTGTTTGCAGGGAAATTCTCAAAGGCTAGTCCAATATCTGTGCTAGTCTTCCTGTCCAGTGTGTACAGAGCAAGTGTCATATCTACACCTGAATCTGCACTGGACTCCACTTCCCACAATGCACCTCTGCCTGCAAACATGGACACCTTGGACTACAACACCTACATGCCCCTACACCTGCCCTCAGTCACACCACACACTACTTAAGCACGGTCCCCACTCATTTACAGCATGAAGTAGTCGTTCAGCTCTGACTTTTCCACCTGACGTACCAAGCCTTATATTCATGTTTGTTATTTCTGGCGTGTTTTCTTGTTTCTGGATTTTTGCCTTGATTGTGGATACTCTGTTTGCACATCACCTGACCCACTGCCTTTTCTTTCCTTTTTTTTTTTTTTACCTTCGCCTAGTGATTTGGATTTGTGATATTGCCAGTTGTTTTAAATAAAAACAGTCTCTGCAATTGTCACTGTCTCTGCCACTTGACAACAAGGTGGCAAAGAAGCCATGACTTGTAATTTGTATTCGATTCAGAATAGAGATTGGCTTCCTAAGTGGGCTTCTGTATTCTCTCTTATTGTTGAAGACAAGACTGAACATCCTACTTAAAGATTGTTTTGAAATTCATGTCTGTAAATTTGCATAGTATCTTGCCTGACGATGTAAACCTACCAACATGCTACAAACACTGTACTTCACGCAGTACTTCATGTCAGAACTTGAATTAATTGGGGCTTCTTTTACTGTAATGGCCACCAGGGAAAGTTCCATCCTGGACCACTAGAGGGCACTCTTACTCACTGCGTAGAACTTCTTCTGTCTGCCTCATTTCCTGTCATAACTCAGCACACCTGGTTTGAATTTCCCCATTATCTGCCCTATTTAAGTTCCGTGTTTTGCCGCTTGGTTTGTGGGAACATTAAGCTTATGTTCGTGTTTGTGGGTGGTGAGGCTTTTGTTACTATTTGTCCTGTATATAGTTTTGGTTTTCAAGTTTAAGCTTTCCTAGCCTTGCCTAGCTTTAGCCTAGCTTCCAGAGTCCCAGTGTTGTGTTTTTCCCTGTATTTTTATTTGTTTCTTGGTTTTTGTTTTTGTTTTGTTTTCGTCACCATTAAAGAAGTTCTGCACTTTGCATCTGTCTCCTTGGACTCCCTTTATGACGTTTACTTTCACTTAAATTTCCAATGACTTTAGATAATTTTATAACTTGCATTTTTATTTAATATCCAGAAAAGATAAATTCAAGTAACTTACCTGAAATAATATGCTGAAGTCTGAGATCCAGTCAAACATTTTACTTTATATATGTATAGACAAATTTATATGTATAAGCAAAAATACGGCTCAAATCTAGATAAATTTAAACATTGCAACTGATTTCAATAATATTTCACACCATTTTTCATGATTATACTAATGAGTCAACATTACCATCTGGGAATGTCAGAATAGCACCAATATTTGAACCTGCCTTGTGAAATTTGGCAATATCTTTAATTCTATTAGTTGCTCAGACCTCAAATCTTGACACAAAGTAAATTAAATATGGTAATAAGCCCCTAATATCACTCCAAGAAGAAAACAGGGCTTCTGTGGTGACTTCTCCATTTAAACAGATAGAAAACATGTATAACATCTTGTTAAATTAAATCCTAAATGTGACCTGAAAAATATGATATTATTCAGGGGAGTGAACTTTGTTCACTCTGAATGTGACTTTAGAATTCAGCCAAAATACTTTACAGACTTTGATTTTAAGTCACAAGCAAGAAATTAAAAAAGAATGAGCAAAATCTGAGACCCGCAGCAATAACCCTATCTGAACTGACACTGAATGACCCATATACTGTATATAATTTTGGTATTCATGCAGATATATATTTAACATAACTTGAGAGCATACTTCATTCCTCACCATCAAAGCACACAAATGGATATCTTTCAGTACAGGCTTTATCATACCAAACCCCTGGAGCTATCACAGCACACTCCTGGTTTCCTTCCCAGTTGTTAGGCTCTCCAGCAGCCCATTTTTTCATACTTCCCAGGGGCTCATTTCCAAAGGACCAGCGCCAGCTGTTGACGTCATTGTAGAGTCCAATCCAAGCGCTGGAATTGAATTGTTGTCTCTGTGCTTCATTCTGAAGGTGGATCATGTCATCATTATTTTCAATGATAGCCAGGTCGGCGTGATTGGCCTGGCAGTAAGCCTGAGCATCACTCCATGTTTTCCCCTGCTGGATCAGATAGTACTTACGAGAGACAGACAGGATGAGGGGGATGATTCCTGTGGAGAGGAGTTTTAAAGCCTCCATGAACATAATTGCATAATATAACAATATCACTGAATAAGCATCCACCAAGATCCAAGAAATCCATATCAGTTATGACTCTGTGATTATAGGTGAATGCTATAAAAATCCTACTTTCCTCCTGATCAGAACTGTGTGGGTGTGTCAGAGCACATAATGACTGGCAGTGACATATCCATGGCAACGTAAAGAAATTAACAATGCTATTTCTTAGCAAGAAAATTCAAAGTGTAACGCTTTTGTTTTTTCACATGCAGGGGTGTATTGATGTATGTTTTACTTTTCTAGGGGATTTAATCTCTTCATGATGTACCCAGATTTGCTGTGTAGGGTCTCAGATTTTTATTTGCTGTTTTTGTTGTATAGTGTATTTAAAATTTTAGAAAACAGTTTGTGGGAAATACAGATTTTGGTACCTAGCTCTGGAAATCACATTGAGCAATTATAGTAATGACAGTTGTGTCCTACCCCTGTTCACAATCACCTGATTACTCGTTGAACTCACCTGTTTGCAATCAGCTTCAATCCTGTTAAATGACTCAGACTTACATTGCGTCTGTGTAACATCTTACTTTGTGCCTTTGATGATTCCTGGCCTTTTTTCTCTGCATGTTTTGTCTTGTTGTTTGGATGATAACCTGCTTATTGGTTACCTTTTTAGCATTGTCTTGTTTATGCCTGTTTGCTAACTGCCTGACCTTTAGCCTGTCTCTAATTCTGAGTAATGCCTAGCCCTTGTGTTTGTCCATCTGATGTCTTTTAAATGAATCTATAAACCTGCACCTGCATTCCTAGAACTGTTTCACATAACACATTCCTATGCCAAAGAGGCAGATGAACATCTTTAGACCCTTAAGCAAGCAAAAAGGTCAGCTGCCAAATATGTCTTGAAATTTTGCACATTATCAGCTAGAAGCAGATCGATCTAGCCTACAATTATTGCTGCCTTCTGCCAGGGTTTGAGAAGGGCCATGATTACAGAGTTTACAGCAATTTGTCACAGACATATATTTTGCCCATTTGCCTAGACAATCTCCACGCCAGAAGAATGCAAAGTCTCATGACCTTCAGCCAAGTCAAGAACTACAAACCACATCAGTGATCACATGACACATTTGTTCACAATCTCTAGACCTTTGATTGCACAATCTATGCAACAGATCATTGAGAAGTTATGCTCCTGCACTTAGATGGTGACTTTACCAAGTCTTGTTTATATTGTGCTTTACTTTTTTATATTGTGCCAGTTTTACATCACTTGCCTAGTTACAGAGTTTGCCTGAGCCCTTTCCAGCTGACCTATTCTATTTTTTGAGCATCACTCTGCCTTTTGGTTTCATAAGCCTGTCCAAAATAAATTTAATCTTGCATCAAACCCACCCAAGTCTGACACCAGTCAGACCGAGTACCAAGGAGGCTTGACAATCTCGACAGTGCAGTGAGTCTTCTCTGTAATATTTCTCAAAAAAAAAAAGTTAAAAATGGTTTTCCGTTTCCCTGTTTTCCGTTTCCCTGTGTTTTCCGCTTACTGTTCCTTGAACAGCATCACAGTTAAAAATAAGTAACCCCCTTTTCTCAGTTCCATATTCAAACCACTTCATGGAACCACCATTTTCTCTAATATGGACCTACAAAACACTTATCACCTCATCAGAATCACGGAGGGGGACGAAAGGAAAACAGCGTTTAAAACCCCACTAGGCCACTTCGAATACCTGGTTATGCCCTTCGGCCTCACTATTGCTTCAGCTGTGTTCCAGGCCCTTGTTAATGATGTCCTCAGAGACTTTCTGAACCAGATTGTTTTTGTTTACCTGGACAACATTCTCATCTTCTCCAGCACCCCAACTGAGCACATTCTTCATGTCCCCCAAGTCCTGCATTGCCTCCTCAAGAACCACCTTTACGTCATGGCCGAGAAATGCGAATTCCATGCCCCCTCAGTCACCTTCCTGGGTTTGTTGTGGCGAGCGGGCGGGTTAGAGCTGACCTGGAGAAGATCCAGACCATCGTCGAGTGACCCAACTCCCTGTAACAACTCCAGCGGTTCTGGGATTTGCCAATTTTTACACCTGGTTCATCCAGGACTATAGTCGGTCATGGCACCTCTCACCAAGCTCACCTCCCCCTTCTTTCCATTTGTCTGGACCCAGAAGCTGACCTCACGTTCCGCATACTCAAGGAAATGTTTACCTCTGCCCGTGTGTTAGATCAGCCTGACCTGTCCCGACAATTCATAGTGGAGGTGGAAGCCTCAGACACAGGTGTGGGGGCCATCGTCTCCCAGCGTGCAGCCCCTGATCGAAAACTCCACTTCCTCTTCTGTTCGTTCCTCTCTAGCCGCCTTACCCCAGCCGAGTGCAGCTACGACGTGGGGAATCGGGAGTTGCTAGCAGTGAAGTTGGCCCTGGAGGAGTGGAGGCACTGGCTTGAGGGGGCTGAGCATCCGTTCATTGTCTGGACCAATCATTAAAGACTTGGCTTATATCCAAATCGCCAAACATCTAAATTCCCCTCAGACACACTGGGCCTTATTCTTCGGCTGGTTTAATTTCTCCATCATGTACCACCCTGGCTTGAAAAATACTAATCCGTATGCTCTCTCCCATCATTTCACCCCCGAAGAAACATCCTCGAGTCCTGACACTATCATCCCTCCTTCCTGCATGGTTGGGGCTGTCACATGGGAGATTGAGACTGCTGTCAGAAGAGCCCAACGCACCCAACAGGACCCAGTCAGTGGCCCCCTGGTTGTTTGTTTGTCCCAGATTCTGTATGTCCCACCATTCAATACCACCTCAGGACAATCATGAATACTCAATAATGCTTTATGGACTGGCCAATGTGCCCTTGATCTTTCAAGAATTAATTAATGATGACATGCTCAGAGATATGCTAGTAAAATTTGTAACTGAGTATATTGATGACCTATTGATCTATTTGATCTCCATAATCCAGCACATCCAACATACCAATAGGGGTGGCAGAGACATATGCAAAGCGATCTCTTTGTCAAGACAGAGAAGTCTCATTTCTGAGGTATATTATAAGCCAAGAGTGTGTTGTAACACTGCCAAGGTCCTTACAGTAACAGAAAGGCAAACTTCTAACAATGTTTTACTCAAAACCTCAGGACTACTGCAATGGACCTCGCAAACAGATCATGTTTTCACCTTTCTGAAATAAGCCTTCATCCATTTTTTTTTCTTTAATTTTCCTTTATTTTTTCATGTACTCATATTAAACAAAATTGCCATCACATTTTGTTGTGATCCAGAAGCATTTGATTCATTATCTAATTATTATATGTTAAATATGTGTGTATGTCAACGAAAGAGCCTACACAACACACAATTACAAAACTTATTTAATCTTAATCTATACAGATCATTCTTTATAAGTGGTGCAAAATACTCTTCTCTCAATTATCTAGGCAGTTAAAACATTAATAAATATCAAATCTAGTATGTATAATTGAATCATTTTTATAGTGAATTCTGATTAAAAACAATATGGGTTCATATTAGAGATGTGCCTTCTGCCTGTTTTTCTTCTGCCAGTTAGTGGGAAAAATCAACTTTATAATGGGACAATATTTTTTCTGAATTTTGTAAATATTTCTATTGCTAGAGGTGCCATATGTCACACAGCAGGTCTACCTGTGAAGGCGGATGAGGCTCTGCAACCCTTTTCTGTAAAACAGGTGAAGCTGACCACACCATTATCTTCTCTCTCACCTGTGAAAAACAGGAGCTTGAACATCCTCTTCTCCATCATACATGTATTCCTGGATGTCTCAGTAGATAAGGTTCTGTCAAATGAATGATCATACACATAAGTTGTAGGAAGTATCAGACTCCATCAGGTACCTGAAGCAGGAACTCGTTGTGTCTTCAGAGCTTCTTTCCCTCTGAGGTTAATGTTTTACCCGTATGACCGCAACAGGTCCTTCATTTGAGCTTTCGGTCTGAGTGGCCAACACTGATTTCCATCTCGATTTCCATAGGCCATTGTTAAAACTAGAGCACATAGTTTTGCAATAATGTTTTTTTTCCTACATGGGACATTTCCCCTGTGTCTTTTTACTTCATTTTCTCTCTAGTATTTCATAGACTTGTGGTCAAAATCTAATATTGTGCCAGATTATTTAAAAAAATATGTAATAATAGAATCCAAATGTGAAAGACTGTTTTGTTTGTAGACCAGGACTCCTATTTACAATATGCTCACAATGAACCACCTTTCAACACACGTCACACTGTCTGACTTTATATTATACAGTTTTAACAGTACACACTGTTGCATATCGCTTGTTAATCAAGAATCTAGATCTAAAATCTCCATCTGGATTTCTTTAAAGCTGCTTTGTGATGATGTCTATTGTCAGAAAAGCTACAAAAACAACAACAACAAAAAACATTTAAGTCATATGGCAAAATAATTTTATAGTTATATATAGATAGCAGCAGACATCTGTCAGGTCATCAGCTGCCACTTGCTCCACTACAGTAAATCAGCGCTCTGCAGCAGGGAGTTAATGCTGATATAAATAATTGGATGCTATCACTTTCCTGTGACATGACAGCTCGTGGCTGAGTCTCAGAAGTAATGCAAATCATTATTACAATGTTCTAGGAGCTGCATGGAGCCCTAAAACCAGCACCTAGCAGAAGGTGCTGTGTGTATTGAATGCTCTGGACCTCTGGTACTAGGCACATCTGCTAGGGCTCCTAGGGGAAGTCTCTCCTTTGTGAGATCCAGGATGACAAGAACATAAAAGTACATAAAATATAAAATTTGAAATTAAATTTATTCCTAATGAGCAAGCCAGAGGTGATGGTCCATCTCCCATGATTGTAATTCTCTTATATCGTCCACCTAAATCAATGTCAAATTTTTTCACTGAACTGCATGAACTGTTAACCCTTTCCTGTGCTGTGTCGTCTTCTGTTATCTTACTTGGTGATTTCAACATACATGTTAATACTGATTGTGCAGATTTCCGCGAACTCATGTCAAACACATTTAAAACACATTTAAACACTTGATTTGGTTTGTACTACTGGTCTACGTAATGTTTCTGTGCTTGGCTCTCAGATTGGACTTTCTGATCACCTCTTCATCGAACTAAACTGTGAAATGCCTCTCCCTCGCCTTAGGGTGAAATCTACCATAACTTTCCGTAACCTCAATTCTGTTAATCCATTACGGTTTACTGAATCTGTGCAAACATATCTTTCTGACATTACTGAACACACTAGTGCCCTGGATATCCCTGCCAAATATAATTCCTCTATTTCTACTGCCTTTAATATACACGCCCCCCTTAAATATAGACTCGTACCTTCTTCACATACGTCTCCCTGGTTTACTCCTGCACTTCGCAAACTGAAAACTACTGGTCGTCGCCTTGAACGCCTTTACAGGAAAACTGGTTTGAACGTGCATCTTATTGCTTACAAGGACCACATTCAACGATATAAATCTGCTTTAAATACTGCACGCTCCAGTTACTATTC
>CM075014.1:24470957-24508024 GCA_037576675.1 Pangasius sanitwongsei | reverse complement strand
AGAACCGAGAAGAGTCTCGACGCATGTCTTCCTTGTACCCTGAGAGATGGTGGGACCAGTCGAGCAGTGCTAGAGGAGTACAATCCACAGTCCACAACTCTGTCCCTTGATTTAGAGAGACTAATTGCTCACCTGGATCTTATCATGAGACTAAGTCATGAAAAATATCTTTAAACTCCTATCAAATTTGGTAAAAGGGAGCAGTAGCATTGTTTGATCAAAAATGGCAGTCAACCAGGTGAGCTCTATTCCAGTTATAACTATATAACACCAGCGTTATATTACACACGTCACTGGTGTAAACAGATAGAAAGCCTGAAAAAAGTATAGAGCATTGCATAACATAATGAACCCTTGCATTTTCAAGAAGAACCATCATATTTTAAAGGCTGTGCTCTTCAAGGATGAAACTAGTTTACTTTCAGGTTAGTGAAACGTGGTGGATTACTCACACTCATCCTCAGACCTAACTGTGTGACTATGCTCTGTATGGACTAGTTTCTCCAAAGTGGTGGAAATTTGGTGTGATGGATGTGACACAATCCTTCTGAACAGCGTTGCTAACTAGAAAGTCTTGATTCATCCCCAAATTCATAACAACAAAATTCATGAACATCTAAAATGTTAAAATTCCTGAATGAGTAAAAATACTAAGAACAATAATAACAATTCATAAAAGACACAGATATGGCATACGGGATATAGATAATGCGAGATTACTCACAATATTGTCAGTAATGATCATGTTTCACTTGAAGTCAGTGCTATAATGTGTCTTGAGGTCACAGTTTTTGGTTTCTGGCACAAGACCTATGATATTGTCATGTGTGTACTGTATGATATTATCTCTCTGAGGCCTTACTACACTTTAAGTAAAGATATTTACACTGATTAATGAGTAGAAATAATAAATAGCAAGGCTACTTTAGATATAGCACAGAACACGTGATATATTTGAATGAAACAGGAATTTTTAATTGTCTATTTCAAAACATATTACTAGTAAAGTCTATTGTAAACAGAAAATACGGAATAATGACCTTGTTTTTGGTGGGAAACAGCGATAACTAGTTTAGATTGTTCATGCGTCTCTTTTGTGACTCTATTGCTTACATTTGCATGGAAACTTGACTTGTTTGACTTTGAAATGTTTTTTTATTGTAAGTCATTTCATTAGGACATGTACTGAACATGTGGGGCAAATTTATAGAAAATAATCCTATTAAATGGTTTATCAACAACAATATTTATTTATCCAAAAAAAAAAAAAATCAAGGCTGGATTATAACATAGTTAAATGTAAACGTCTCTCAGGGACTCGCAGGTATGAGCCTGTTACTCCTACTTTAATCGCACTGCACTGCTGCCTGTTAAATATAGAATCGGTTTTAAACTGTATATAAACCGTATGTTTACAAAGTCCTCAACAATTTGGCCCCTCAGTATCTGATAAATTTGCTCCATGCGTGTGCTCCATCCAGAACTCTGAGATCTTGTGATCTTGGCTTACTTTCTGTTCCCAGATCCAGACTTAAAACACGAAACTCTGGAACAGTCTAACTCTCCATATCAGATCAGCTCCTTCATTTTCAGTTTTCAAGTCACTCTGAAGACATATTTATTCTCTCTGGCCTTCAATATTCCATGAACATTGGCTTATCACGGCTTTACTGCTGTATTTACCATCTCGTTTTTCTTGTAGTTTTACTTTTTGCATTTTTCGTAGTTTTATTCTTTGTACAGCACTTTGGTCATCCTTGGTTGTTTTTAAATGTGCTTTATACATAAACGCTGATTAAATCTGAATGCTGAGGTGCGCAGTTTCAGTATTATGTCCTCAATACATGTGCTTAACTCAAATCTGAATACAGCCCAATATTTGTTTATAAAAAAGGATTGATTTTTTATCTTCTAACAATGCATGTGGCTAAAATAGTAATTAAAATAAGTGTTTTTAAATTAAATTTAATTTTAATTTAATGATTACACAGCTTTCGTCACAACCAAAATAATAGCTTTTAAAATAATTCAGCCAAACATTTTGTACCCAGGTATAAATATACTGAATGCTAAAAGATTATGGTGAAAAGGTAAATTTATGCCACAGTCTGTATAAATCCTATAAAACTCTCCTCCGCAGGAGTCATCCCCCTCATCCCCATTGTCTCTCGTGAGTACTATCTGATCCAGCAGGAGAAAACATGGAGTGATGCTCAGGCTTACTGTCAGGCCACACACACTGACCTGGCTATCATTAAAACTAATGACGACATGGTCCACCTTCAGAACGAAGCACAGAGACAACAATTCAGTTCCAGCGCTTGGATTGGACTCTACAATGACATCAACAGCTGGCGCTGGTCCTTTGGAAATGAGCCTCTAGGAAGTGTGACAAATTGGAAGTCAGGAGAGCCGAACAACTGGCATGGACATGAAGAGTGTGTTGTGATAGCTCGGCAGGGCTGGTATGACACGAGATGTACACAGACATTCCCCTTTGTCTGCTTTGATGGTGAGGAACAACACTTGTTTCACATCGTTGTTTTGAGAGCACAGAAGGTTGTCTTATTAAAAACTTTTAGACTGTAGGCTCTCCATGTTCTCATTAAATGGAACCGTGCTCTACAGCAGCAGATCGTACAGAACATTTAATCTGTACCTAAAAACGAACAACAGACAAAAACGACTCATCTTTATTAACTTTCACACTCAGTGCATTTAGCAAATGGTGTACTGATGTTCTTCGCCATAGCAATATCCAGCAACCTGTTTACCTTTCTCTACCAGGAGACAATACATTTAACTTATAATTAACCTTCGTGTTAATTATGTTTTTTTTTAATTCTCACAGACAGTAAAACTGGCACTGACAGCTACATTTATATCTCCAAAACAATGACATGGCTTGAGGCTCAGAGTTACTGTAGACAGCGTCACACAGACCTGGCCAGTGCGAGAGACACGACAGAAAACGCAGATATAGTGGGACTGGTCCCTGACTGGACTTGGATTGGTCTGTTCAGAGACTCCTGGAAATGGTCAGACCAGTGCAATGTTTCTCTCCTCATCTGGATGTCTGGACAACCTGATAATAGACTAGAGAACGAAAACTGTGGTTATTTAAACAACGGTCAGGCCGCTGATGCTCAGTGCTCAGACATAATGCCCTTCTTTTGTGACTCAGGTGAGTTAAAGTATTATTCAGTTTCAAATTGAATCAAATTTTAACTGCTTTTAAAACATACATTTACTTGCGTGTTCATGACTGTGTTTGTATGTATCTATATCCAGAAACCACAAAAAAACAACAAATCATAAGAGTGCAGATCCAGTCTCATCAGGACGTGAATAATCTGGCAGTAAAGGCAGCCATCTTAGAGCAGGTGGGTCTCATCCTCCACAAACCTACTTATATTGTACAAACCCTGAGAATTTATTTATTTATTTAAATCTAAAACTTAGACACTGTGTTATAATCAGAATCCGACTGTTGCGTTCAGTTTCTGTAGCAAGTTTCACGGAAAATTAGTGTCTCTATCCTGCATCATTTAGTACTAAAAGTCTTATTCTGTTCTTCAGATCAAGCATGAAGTGAAGGATCATGGGATGTCAGAGAACATCACAGTGAAATGGAGAGAGCAACCAGATGGAGTAGTGTTTCACAAGCAGAAAGAAGGAAATAAGACCAGGAAATAATCTTTAAATCTTTATGTTAAAGTGATTTTCTTTAGATTTTTGCTCATTTTAGATAACTATCTATAGCTATTGCAAGTATATTAGTATTTAATCTCTTACTATCACTAGGTGACAAGAAGGATACAGTGGATATAAAAGTATATGCACCCCGTTAAAATTACAGGTTATTGAGATGTAAAAACCAAGATAAATCATATCCAATATTTTTCCGCCTTAAATGTGATATAACAACCAACAAAATTCAAGTCAAAACAAATAAAAAAATTTATGGTAATTTTTTTTTTTAATGTTCAAAAACTTTTAAAACATTAGATGTACCATGCATCACCCTAAAGCACAACAGAGAAATGGAGCAGCACAGTGACATCACCACAACCAGGAAGTCCCTCCAAATTGACTAAAGGACAAGAAGAAAATTTATCAGGGATGCGACAAGAGATTTACGGCAACATTAAAGGAGCTGCAGGAATTTCTGGCAAGTACTGATTACTCTCTGCTTGGGACAGGAATCTCTCATGCTCCTCACATGTCTGGGCTGTGGGGTAGAGTGGCTAGACGGAAGCCCTTTCTCATGAAAAAAATAAAATCCATGGCCACCTAAATCACCCCAAACCATGTGACAAAACATGTTATGGTCTGATGAGGCCAAGATAGACCCTTTAAAAATGATGTTTGGCACAAAAACAACTTATCACCCAAAAAACACCACACCCACGGTGAAGCATGGTGGTGGCAGCATCATGCTATTGAGCTGCTTCTCTTCAGCTGGGAATCATGGATCGCTCCAAATGCCAATCTGTTCTGGAACAAAACCTGCAGGCGTCTGTTAGACAGCTGAAGATGAAGAGAAATTTCTCCTTCCAGCACGATACCGACCCAAAGCACAAACCCAAGTCAACACAGGAACGGCTTCAGAAGAAGAAGATCAGTGTTTTGGAATGGTCCAGTCAGAGCTCAGATCTAATCTAAATCTAAGACCCGTGGCATGACCTAAAGAGGCTGTGTACAGGAGATTTGATTAGACCTGGAGAAATTAGTAGACCCTTCCTCAGAACACTGAGTGCTGTATTACATGCAAAAGGTGCTTTAATAAAGTGTTAGTTAAAAGGTGCAAACACTTATGCAACCAGGTCACTGGAAGATTTTTCTTCTTCCTTCTCCCCGTTTCTGTTTGTTTTTCACTTGAATGTTGTTGGTTGCTATTTCACATTAAAGGTGGCAAAAGATCTGACATCTTGGGTTAATATATTTTTTTTTACAGAGGTAAGCAATAGTGTGTACATTTTTTATATCCATTAGTGATCTCTGATTGGAGGTTTTAGATTTTATTTAAATTATATTCAGAGTTAATATACAGATTAAAAATACCTCTGCAAACCTTTAGACTGAAAGAAAATTGTAAAGTAGTAAATGTTTATTGTAATATCTGTAATTTATACTGCAACCTGTAATAAAAAATGATTAGATGACTTTACTATTTCTTGTTTGGAGCTGTGTTCATTATGCCACGAGCCTGGCTAACATTTTATAACATTAAATTGTTTTGTGCTGAGCCAATACGTCAGTACTGTGAAATCTTTTTATTCAGGTTAATAAGATATTTTTCAACTTTGAAGCCATTATCCTCACAGAGATTTTGAATCTTACATGTGAGAAACTGCAGGCGTGTTTTATCATGAATTCATTATCATAGTCCACTGGGTAAAATCAGTCGTTTTATTTCTCTGGTTGGTGGACACTTGAAAATCTTCGGTCACTAAAACTACTTGTGTAACTATTAATAAAAACAAATATCCTGGACAAGTAATGCCATGAATCTATCATTCTCTATCACAGAATGGGCCATAAGTTTGAAGTGGAGTATCAGCAAATAATTTATTAAATAATTAAAAGAATATGACACGACCACAACTCTGCCAGGAGAAACCTGCCCACAAACAGCCAAATATACCTCCTCGAACTCTGTACTTTATGACTTGCAATAAAAATCCCACATGAAATCTAAAAATGTTCCAATTTAATGAGATTTGTAGCAGGACATGGAATAACCATCACACATCACTCAGATGAGACTAGAAACCTCATACGTCTTCTAAACCTGCATGAAACTCTCTCACTGGCTTAACTACAAATCCACATGGTTTGGACTGGGACAGAATGAACAAACTGGCTTGTGTGAAATAGCAAAGTGAATAAATTGTGATAAATTTTATGCCATTATTGTTGTTGAAACTCTGAAAACACTAATATGAGCAGATTTCAATTGTTATAAGCCATAGCTGTTCACTTCTAAATATTTTAAGATTTTTAAGGTTTGTGTAACAAACTGCTGATACTCTGACAATCATCATCAAAGATGCACTTTGTGTCTGAACCGAACCCTTTAAATTACAGTGGCCAGTGTGATGACTGACATGGTGCGATGTCACGTAGATATTCAGAGGTTCAGAAAAGAAAAGAATACTGATCAAGCAGAGCTTTTCTTTGTGCACTGTTCATCCCCTGTTCTCAAAGTTTTTCCTCAATACCACTGACGTTGTGCATGAGCTGGCATGAGCTATTAAACTACTTAATAGAAGTTATCCAGGTTTCTTAAATGGGATAGCTTAAATATTTGCAGAAATTCCATTTAACTCTATGTTGATGAGCTGAAAATGAATTGAAAATATTGCAGTATACATTTAATTCAATTTCTAGACAGTTTTTTTCTCCAGAGTGGTGATTAAAGCATATATCTGAGCTGTTAAAGGTTAAGAGGATTGCTCAAGGATCTAATATTGAAAATTTGAAATCCTGGGATTTGAACTTACACCAACTCGAGCTGCCGCTGCCTCCTTCTCATAGCATTTCTGCATATTACAAGCCACTAGGCATTTCATATTACAGCCTCAAAGTCATGCGCCTCTTTTCTGTAAACCTGGTGAAGGCGACCAACTCGTCATTATTTTAAACCACGACTCACACTGAGCAAATCACTGTAGGTGAGCGCTGACTCAGCAAATGGACAAACACATTAAAAGAAAAGACAAACAAAAAAACAAACATCACATATACAGTATAAATGGGATAAAAACTGAAAAATGAAAGAAAGAAAAAGCTCCAAAGGGCCACACTCAGCTCTAAGCGCTCTCTCAAGTACATTTCCAACGTCACTGCTGAGTTCAGGACGTTCTGTTGAGCATCATTTGAAAGTGTAAATTGTTCTTTCCACTTCTCTCATGGTGAGATACGCAACATCATCAGCAATATTTAACTAGTCTTGTTGTACAGATAAGTGTTTTGGATCTTCCTGTTGGGAAGGGAAGATTAACAAATGTTTATTTGCTGTTCTGTAATTCATGAGTTCTAGTAATTTTGGAAAGCTTTCTATTCATAGCTTCTGATCCAGATCATAGTTTCAGAGCACAAGCATAATGCCCTTTTAAAATATATATTTTAATATGTATATATATTTATATATTTTACAAAGACACAGCAGGGCATATGGATGCCAGACATATTTTCTCGGGATACTATTTTGCGATCTGGCTCCGAGGCGGTGGATGCGGTGAAATGTAATATTTTTCTGCTGAAAGCTTTAACTCATGTTGCATAAAATTTTTGATCTTTTTTTCCAGGCTGCCAGTTTCACTTTCTGATAATCCTGAAAATATAAGATTGTCTGTCATACTTCCTGTCTGGACGTCTAGGATCATTTCTTCTATTTTTTCATTTTCTTTATTTAGTTTTTCCAAGTTGTGAAGTTATTAAGTCCTTTATTAGCGCCTTGGAGGTCATCAGCTTGTTGGTGAGATTCACGGGTGGTGTGAAGATCTTTTATTTCTTGTCATAATATTACTAGAACATCCAGTTTATTGTTTATAGATTCTGACCTTGACATCGGTGGTATTAAAGTCGCCGGTGTCTGTACCAGAGTCTGACATTTTTTCCTTTAGCTGACAGGTTGTGGGTTTTGTTGGTTGCTGGTCTTTTAAAAAAAAGATAGAAAGAAAGAAGGAGTATCCAGTTTTGTTGATAAAACAGTACATGAATACAATTTTACAGTTTAAATGTTAATCATATCTTGATCATCAGCTGTAACGAGCACGTCTGGAGCTGGCTTGCCTGCTAGGAAGACTTTGGCCACCAGAGGGAGATGTGAGCAGCCTGGCAGCTAATTACTCGCAATCATTCTCACCTGTCCTTGTCTCTATTTAAGGGAAGCTTACCACTCAAAAACTCTACTTAAAACGTTCTACTTTTTAGTTCCCTCTTCCCCTCAGTTTCTGCTCTAGGCAGACGGAAACAGGAAAAATATAAAAATATATTTACTGGGTGATTAAAATATAGTAAAATGAGTTAGATTTTCAGTTAATGATTCCTCTTGCACTCTAATCCCTTAATCCGTCTCTGCACTTGGGCCCATTCTCCTGTGTCTCCTGCCTCCCCGTTACAGCACGACTGAGCCAGCAAAATGAACCCAGCGGAGATGAAACAGAGAAATAATCAAGGAGCTGTGATCGTTAAACATGAGCAGGTCTTGGAGCAGATTCTTGAGCAGTTACACAGTCTCTCAGAGCAGTTACAAGCACTAGCTGCCCTGCTGCTGGGAGTGTTCTCACTGGTGCGCTCCTCCCTGACCCAGTTTACAGAGACAATGCACCATACATTTGACAACCCAGTCTCTGGTGGAGAGGTGGAGAGGCGGAGAGGTGGGTCCTGGCCTTCTCAGAATTAGGCAGGGAGGCCACTCATTGGTGTATTACACTATTAAGTTTTGCTCATTGGCTGTGGAAAGCAGCTGGAACCCAGAGGCATTAATGGCCACCTTCCAACGAGGGCTGAGCAAACATATCAAGGACGAGTTGGCTACTCGTGACTTGCTCTCATCCCGTGAGGATTCGCAGGATTGGAAATCGTCCCCTTGAGCGACTAAGAGATTGTGGGACTGAAAGAACCAAGCGTTGTTTTCAATGCCACAGTTCTCCCGATCCAGGCTCAATGACCCCTTTGTTGTTTCAGTTTGTTTCAGAGGAAGAGCCCATGCAGCTAGACAGAGCGTGAGGCCCGTAAGAGAGAAAGGAGGCGTCTATACTGGGGGCAGTTCCAATCTGGCTGCCCTGAATTTGTTCTCCAGGAAGGAGAACCTGTGATGGACTCATTTTATCTCCCTAAACCTCTGCAGTTTTTCTTAACACCACATCTCCTGGGTACATCAGTGTGAAAGGAAACTCAGAGTGTTCATAGATTCAGGGGAAGCTGGGAACTTCATTGATTCTTCATTGGCAGCCACTGAAGCTCCCAGTTCATACTCCTGAGCAGCCATTACCCATCTCAGCCATTGATGGCTATTCTCTAGAGAAAGACTCACACTCCCCTGGATTCTCCAGATCCTTCGCAAGTTCCACCTAAATATTTAGATCTATGGGAGGTTTTTAGTAAAAAAAACATGAAAGACTATATTAGGGAATCTCTAGCCCCGGGCTTTATACGGCATTCTACCTCCTTGCTGGGGCAGAGTTCTTCTTTGTGGGCAAGAAGGATGGAGGCCTGATGAGAACTGATAATGGGCCTCAAGCTGGATACTAAAATAATTACAAGGAAATAATTCGTACAAGTGTTTACACAAGAAAACTGGTATTCATGAAAATCCCATAAATTCAGAAAAACGTTCGTATCCTACTCGTGCTCCTGATGTAAACCTCGACCTGATGGACTTCAGATCCTATAATCTGTAGGATTACTGCACTTCTCTCTCTGGAACATTCTGTGGAGTTTAAACTGTTTGTGTTTGTGACGTTTCCAGCGTTTAGCAGACGCCGTTATCCAGAGCGACTGATAGAAGAGCTTTAGAGTCTCGATCAGAAACACGTCCTCACGCTGGTTCACTCGCTCAGGGCCTCAGAGCTCCGTCCACAACATTTACTCAAAACCAGTCGCGTCATTTTATTAAATTTAAGAACATAAATAAAGAAAGTGAGCCAAAACAAACCCATAAATAAAACTTATCATTCAATTATGACAAATAAACAGCTGTGTATAAGCGGAGGACGGGCCACTCTGTCTGCGCAGCGCCGTAAGCTGTAAACAAACGCCTCCGCTGACGGAGGATTTAGTGCTCGCTTATTATTATTATTATTATTATTATTATTATTATTATTATTATTATTATTGGCATAGAAATATAATAATCTAAATAATTTCCACTTCTGTTTTTCAGCCTTTACCCTGACCGTTCATTTCGTGCTCCCAGCTGTCTGTACTCTTTACCTTTTATGGAGTTTTGTGGGTGTCGCTATATGCAAATGAGCTGTGCTGTACATGCAGATGATTATAATTCATCAACATACACACACAAGTGTGAAGAAAATCAGCATTTATAAAACTTTGGAAAATCCTGGAGAAATTAAACATTTTTATGGGAACATGACGTTTTAAAGGCGCAGTTATGATTTTACTCTTTCTTTCTGTCAGTGGTGTTACTGTGGTCAGGTGAGAGCTTGGCTAGTGCACGGCTACAACGCTGTAGCTTGCAAAAAAAAAAGAAAGAAAGAAAGAAAAATGGCTACTGATCCTATGTGTGTGTGAGTTTCTACTTTGTTTAAATAGTTTGCATGTAATAAAATCACCTAGACAACAGAACGTGTAAAAGTGTTTATGCAATTAGTGCTGTGTTAATGAACAGGAACGTGTGATGTTCACTTACTGATTACAAGCCTTTTAAAAGATTAAATAGAAATAAACAACATACAATATAGTTACTGCCACAAGATCTATAACTACTGAATTAGATCAATAATAAGATCTATAACTACTGAATTAGATCAATAATAAGATCTATAACTACTGAATTAGATCAATAATAAGATCTTAAGATCTATAACTGTTGAATTAGATCAATAATAAGATCTATAACTGTTGAATTAGATCAATAATAAGATCTATAACTACAGAATTAGATCAATAATAAGATCTTAAGATCTATAACTGTTGAATTAGATCAATAATAAGATCTATAACTGTTGAATTAGATCAATAATAAGATCTATAACTGTTGAATTAGATCAATAATAAGATCTATAACTACTGAATTAGATCAATAAAAAGATCTATAACTACTGAATTAATGCCTTACAAATTTGTTAACAAGATTTTTAGCTCCATAAATGTATAGCCAAAGGTTATAAACCTGTTAGGTTACACATCTGTTAATGGATGTTTAATGTTACAAATACATGATCTAAATCCTTATATAAATATAAATATCACATCATATTTACTGTACATATTGGATAAATAATAAAGATTTAGTCTCTATGAGAAAGTTAGACATTTCACTGATATTTGGTCATTTAAATTATTGTTGATAATGGATCTGTATAATGTAGGGGTACAGGAAAATATGCACATTATCATATATATCATATATTTATAAACATATATTAATCATAAAATCCTAAACAACTTAGGATTTGTTCATATATCTATTTGATAACCTGCCTATTGTATTGTATATCTATTAATTGTGTATTAATGAAAGTTATTACAGCTGATTTTATAGCTACATTTTTTGGTAAAAAGCAAAAAACAATTCACATATATCTTGTAAATATAGTAGCAACATTCCTCAAAGAAAAGTTTATAGAAAGTTTATTAATTGTTGATGTGTTTGTAAAAAAAAAATAAAGAAAAAGAAAAGCAGTGAATATTTTTAAAAATTGGAAAACTGCTTAAATGTTCTTAACAAATAACAGTGCAGGATTCTGCTAGCTTAAATGGAAGAACAATGAATACAATTAATGTTAATATTCTACATCAGTCTCAAGGGTCAAGCAAAAAATAATGCATAAAATCAAGGCATTTCCACGTTTTGGTGTGCAAATGCATTTTGCTTTTTTCAACCGTCATCGTGATCAGTAACTCGGCAAAAGCGGTGCGGTTGTAAATATTGTAATGCTGTAGATGTCTAAATCACTTCTTCTCATTTCCTAAAGCTCCTCAGTGCAGACACTCTGCTAGTGATATATGATGATATTTCACTCACTGATAGAAATTTCAACAAATGTGTGTTGCTTTCTTCTGTGCTTTTGTATGTGTTCGCTTCATCTACAGCCCAGATAAATAAAGTCAAAGCTAATTACCCCAAATCATATCATCTTATTCAAGTTACACTGGCTGTCTATCCATGTCTACACTGACTACAAAGTCTTACTCATGACATTTAAAGCTCTGAATAGTTTAGATTTCCCATTATAACTAGGCAGCATGTATAATCCCTGTGTATAAATATGTTGATTTTCTCTACATGATTTGGAGAAATTACACATCATTGGCTTATTCTGATGACTTTGCACTTCTCAGCTTAACAATTACGCAGAAATATGCTATAATTATTCTGAAACACCAAAACTTAGAGGTCACACTTTCCCCCATTCTCATTTTCTACTGTTTTCTTATTTTCGTTCTCCTGGTGAAACACCACTCCACCTGCTTTCTCTTTCCATTTCACTGCGATGTTCTCGGCCATAAAACCGTCCTTCAGTTTCTGCTTGATCTGGAGAACAGAATGAAACTTTCATTACTAAATGAGCAGGACAGAGACACTAATCTCCTGTAAAACCTGTGAAAATGCTACAGAAGCTGAACACAACAGTCAGATTATGATTATAATGGAGTGTGTAAGTGTCAGAACTTGATGAAGACTCAGGTTCTGGCTGCAGTAATGAGGAGAGGAATGAACATTATAGGTTCAGTCTTGTGGAGGATGAGACTCACCTGCTCCAAGATGGCTGCCTTTACTGCAGGATCATTCACATCCTGACTGGACTGGACCTTCACTCTTACAAATACTTGTTTTCCAGAACTTACTAGACATAGAAATGCAAAGACATGAACACACAAATAAACCGTTTAGATTAAAATACCCTAAATACGAGTATGAATGAAACTTTAACTCACCTGAGTAACAGAAGAAAGGCAGTACGTCTGAGCAGAGAGCATCTACAACCTGACTGTTATTTAAATAACCACAGTTTTCATTCAGCAGGTCATTATCAGGTTTTCCAGACATCCAACTGATGGTAGAGAAGTTGGTTTTGTCTGACCACTTCCAGAAGTCTCTGAACAGCCCAATCCAGACCGGTCCCATGCTGCCTGCCAGTCCAGCTATAACTGCGTTTTCTTCTTCATCGCTCGCACTGGCCAGGTCTGTGTGATGCTGTCTACAGTAGCTCTGAGCTTCAGCCCATTGCATTTTATTAGAGATATAAATGTACCTGCCAGTGCCAGTTTTACTGTCTGTGAGAATTGAAAAAACACATAATTACCACTTATTTTATTTATAAGTTAAATGTATTGTCTCATAGAAGAGAAAGATAAAAGTAAGAACAACAGTACACATTTGCTAAATGTCCTAAATGTCAAAGTTCAATGTTTTTTATTCTGTCTGTTGCCTGCTTTAAGAAATATATATTAAATGTTCTCAAAGATTTGCTAAAATTTGTAACAAGTCTGACATTTTAGAGTACAAGTACATTTAATGAAAACACTGACAGCCGACAGTTTAGAAGTCTAGAACCTTATTTACTAACAAAATAGCAACATGAGACATATTTTATTTCTTACTATCAAAGCACACAGAGGAAAATGTCTGTGTGCATTCTTTATCCTGCCAACCCTTATAATCCATTACAACACACTCTTCATGTCCATGCCAGTTGTTCGGCTCTCCTGGCTTCCAATTTGTCACACTTCCTAGAGGCTCATTTCCAAAGGACCAGCGCCAGCTGTTGACGTCATTGTAGAGTCCAATCCAAGCGCTGGAACTGAATTGTTGTCTCTGTGCTTCGTTCTGAAGGTGGATCATGTCATCATTATTTTCAATGATAGCCAGGTCAGTGTGTGTGGCCTGACAGTAAGCCTGAGCATCACTCCATGTTTTCTTCTGCTGGATCAGATAGTACTTACGAGAGACAGAGAGGATGAAGGGAATGTCTCCTGTGGAGAGGAGTTTTAAAGGTTTCATGCAATGTTCAGTTTTATGTTTTGAGTGTTTTCCGTTTTTTAAATTAATATTTGAAATGTATACTCCAAAAATAAATGAATTTCCAAAAATAAGTGAAAAAACACTAAATAGTAGATAACATTTTACAATTTATTTCTTGCCACATAACAGGATTTAAAAAAACATAAACATTGATATTCATCTCTAAAATTATCTGACCACAGAACACTAGAATAAATCAGCCTTCAATTTTTCCAATTACAAAATATTTCCTCAGCTCTGACTTATAGTCATTTATTAGGCATTTAGATCATTTGCACTATTTACTTAAGGATCCATGCAATAAAAAAAAAATACTCCAAAATCTCCATTTACTCTATAAACTGGGCCGATTCCACTGTCTTCTCACTCCACATGAACTTATAAGACACAGCAGCCCAAACTCTACTGGTCCCCACAAGCACTGATTACATCACATACCTAAGTATCAAAATTTCTTCCCAGCTGTCAGAGCTACACAAACTCAACTTTAACTCATTATTGTCATGGCCCGGGCTAGGCTCCTGTGTTTCTAATGTGTAAATAATGCCGTAAATCTAAATGTAAATGTAAATGTAAATAAACTCCAGTTCTGCAGCCACTCATTGTTCCGGCTACCAGTGCAGTATCTGCAATTAGGCCCTTTCTTGTGTTCATGTTCAGCTTGTTGTTGCTTCATGCTTGTTCTCTGTGTAATCCTGTTTCCCCTGTGCTCCAAGTCCATGTTTCACCCTGTCTGCCTGCCTGCGCTCCGCTACGCCCAGCCCGGCTTCACCTTCCCCGTGTTCTCAAGTTCGAGCATCCGACTCTCACACAGTCGACCCGAGTTAAGTTCAAGCCGCTGCTTCAACAGACGCACCAAACCTTCCTCATGCATTTCACCCTCTTCAGTAAAACCCGTTTAACCTTCTGTACTGTCTGAGTTCTGCTTCTGGGTCCCAAACCCCTCATTGGTTATAAGAATTACTGAGTACCATAAGTAATGATGTCCATACCCTGGACAAACCTTCCTCTCTCTCTCATTAGCAAAATAACATCCATAAAAATGGCAAGACTTTCAAAAATAAATTATCTATTTTTCATGATTCCAGCTTAGTCATGCCCTATCATCACTAAATTCTACCGAAAAAACTGTATAGAACCAATTTAAACACCATACAAAGATCCAAAATCATGGAGGCCTTGAAGCCCCAAACCTCCTACAATATGTTCTCCAAACCAACCAACTCCAAACAAATGTATAAAACACAATCAGACAGATGAGCTTAAAGGTTAAAGACTGAACAAACAGATGACAAAGAAATCAGAATCTCAGATCTACCATTCATCAGCCCAGTAATCAAACACCACCCTTGTTTCAAAAGCCCAATGACTGCAGCGATTGTTGACCGCTTGGTGGAACTGTATCACAAACTCTCGACTTCTAATAACTGAACACACTCCCATAAGGCACAATCCTGATTTCTTAAACACCACAGAAATACCAACTTTCTCCTCATGGGTAAAGAAAGGCATTATAGATCTTAAACACAATCCAATACCTTTATATCTGGATTTCTGTAAAGTTGCTTCTTGACAACTTCCACTGTTAAAAGCTCTATGTAAATAAAATATAATTGAATTTAATATATCATTCTCATAATTAACCACAAATTATAGATCGGAGAATAAGAATTTCCCTGAATTCCTACAACTCAGATCCATCATATGTTCCAAAATCAATCTAAAAGAAAGTACATTTGAACTTCCCCCCACAAGTATCAGAACTCATCAATTATCTCTTCATCAAATAAAGTCCTATCCAAAATATATAGAAGAATATCTACTGTAAATCCAAGCAACAGATTTTAACTACTACACCTTATACAATACAAAATAATCCATAGAACTCACTACAAAGGGGAAAATATTTTTAAAATTGGTTTTATGGAATCTAAAGTCTGTACACGATGCACACAAAATACTCCAGACAATCGCATACATGCATATGTGACTGCACACCTGGCAACAAATCACTAAGGAATGATCACATTCCTAAAACTACTGAATTGAACTTCATTTGGAAACCAACTGCATACACCAGTGAATCTTTAACATGTGTGTAGAAGCGGGACACAAATGCTGATAATCAACACGCTTTTTATTACGGGCAAAACTGAAATCCTCATCAAAATCCATATCATGGGTCAGATACAGGCAGAAACAGGAGCCAGGAGGTGAAAAGGAAATGATGTCATCGAAGCCAGGAGGCAGAGAGGAGACTGCCTGCCTGCTTTCTGACCCATGCTGTGGATTACAATGATGACTTTTGCCTTGCTTTCAATAAACATGTCGATTTTACGTAACTGTGTCCTGCCAGCTCTCGATGCACGTTACAGAATCACCTCACAATAACTAACAGCAGATCTCCTATAGCCGTACCACATAACCAAAGCCATACCACACAGCTCTACACTCACCAACACACAACACACTGTCAGGGACTGGAGTCGGAGGAGGATGCAAGTGCAGATACAGTTTAATTGGTGCAATACAAAACACACACAGTACACAAACAACAACAACAACAACAACAACAACAACAACTAGATAACACAAGGAACACAAGAACATGACATGAGCTCAACAAATGCAAGACAAAGAGTGCTACCAGAGACAGTACTTAAATACCTGTGCTTATTAGACATAAACATGACTCAGGTGTGCATAATATCAGGTGATATCTCTCTCTCTCACACACACACACACACACCTTGTGTGTCATCATTCCTCTTACCTGTGAAAACCCCAAGTAGAAACAGAAAATTCTTCATCACTGATGTGCTGCTGAGGAGCTCTGTGTTATTAAGGAGACAGTAAAGTATCGTCTGTATCCTCTGAGCTGCTTCTAATCTGACATGTTCCTCTGTCTGTTTATAAAATGAGTCTCATGCAAAACAGCTCTTTTTACCCATATGATAGAAACAGGTGCTTTCAGGAGATTGCAATCTGATTGGCCGACACTGAGTCATTATTCAAATCAATTCAAGTAGTTAATCTAACTGGGGCATTTAATAATGATTCTTAAGCACTCTCTACAGTACTCTAAAAAGATGTGGATGTGTTGTATAAAAATCTTTCTAATGTATCTCCTCTTAGGTCCTTGTGCTGGTGTCTGGTTTAACTGAAGGCTGTGATGTTGGAACGTGACTACAGGACACTGTCCCTCAAGTCGCACAATTCTACTCAAACAACTAAAGACGTCCTGCAATATTTCTTTCTCATCTTGTTTTTTAGGAGAAAATGATAGCATTGTACACAACAAGATGAATTAGTTCCTTTTACCAGTACATTACAGGTTTTAGGGCCAAGGACTCTATAATGAATTGAAGGGAGTTTGAATATTTTATATCTAATTAATGTAGATTAATTTGAAATCCATATGGATAATAAAATGATTGAAAAGACCATTTGTAAATATTCTTCCATGGATGTTATTCAAAGTGCCATAGAACCTAACAATCACCATAATCATAGTTAGCTTTCAGTTTAACTCCATTTAATTTAATATGATGTGCATTAAACAAGAGACATTGGCACAAAGCTGCTTTTCAAAAATCTGGGTCTGGATCTACAGCCTTAATAAGAAAAGCTGGAAGAAACCTTTTGTCACACATTGCATACAGCTATAAAATGCAATATTACAATCTATTTACAATAAATACAGCGCAAAAATGCAGGGAAGAGTATACTACATAAATACTGTCCAAGAACTGTGACCTAACTCCTTGCTATTATTCCACTAGCTGTTCTCATTTTTTATTAAATAATTTTTTATCCATATAAACACTGTACAGGTGCAGTACTCACCTTAGGTTTACCAGGTTTCAGTCAAGCCAATCCTACTTTAGGGTACTTATAGGGTAATTATTTTATTCATTGTTTAAAAATTTGTATTTTACAATGCTAAAAATAAAAACCTGTCTTTCACATGTTCTTAAAAACTGTAACTATTCCCTTTAAATTAGACTTTGTTTAAAACATGCTGAAATGTGTAGTGAGGCATCGATGCAAAGTGTGTAAATAAATTATCAAAGCAAAAGACTCGCCGATGTTCAGAAAACGAAGCACAGGGACTTTTCAGTAACAATTTGCATTAAATTTTTTGTTTGGGAAATGAGGAAACTCTACAAACCCTATCGCACGTGCATTACTCAAGCTCTCACTGGACCATAATATATTTATTTAATTTTTATAATGTTAAGTGTTAACTCTTATTTTATTACTGGTTGAAAAATGCAAATGATAATGTTTTTTAAATTACAATTTATCAGCTATTTCCATTAAATAAATCTTAAATCAACATCAGCCTGATTACAAGTACTGGTAACATCGCTGACAAACATGATTATCCTGTTAAAGGGCAAAAGATCCGGAATCGAGCAAAAAACATGATAATAAAACAAAAACAAAAAGATCCAAAAGAACTTGTGTACAGTAATAGTACTAATTATGAAAAAAATTCAACCCAACTATTTCTTCTTATACTAGGATTGGTTTAAGACATTGGTTTACTGAAATGTGCAGTGAAGCATCCATGCAAAGTGTTTAAGCAAAACACAGATGCAAAGCAAATGATTCCCTGATGTTCAGAAACAATCAGTAGCAATTTATTTTATTGTTTGGTTTTGTTTTCTTCCACTTGCCCTGTACGTGTGTGCTGCAGCTCCTGTTCACGTCTTCTTCACCGACTCGACGATATTTGTATCATCATTTGATAATCAATTTTATGTTCTAGAAATGCTGAAAATAGAAATCTGTCTTTCATATATTTGTTACTATGTGTGTTAATATTGTCCCTGTGATGTTAGGCTTGGTCTGAGATGAAATGTGCAGTGAAGCATCCATGCAAAGTGTTTAAACAAAGTGGCAAAGCAAATGATTCACTCGTGTTGAGAAACTGAAGCACAGGAAAGGATCAGAAGCAATTTGCATTTCATTCTTTGGCTTTGTTTTCTTTCACATGAGTAGATTTGCTCTCTGTGTGCGCTCCACTCCCTGCCCTGCTGTGCCTGTACTAGTCAAGCCTTTAGAGAAACAAGAGGTAGAAATGAACAAACTAAACTGAGAGATAATTAAGAGCAGGTGATTAGTAAATGAAGTGAAAGTGTGTTTATTAATCATTTAACTTTTAATTAGCGTGGGTTTGCCGTCTCCGCGCAGCTCCTGGGTCTCCGGCTCAGTCCACAGCTTGAGTTACTGGCTGTGTGCAGTTTCACATGTTCTCCTTGGGCTGTATTTGATGAAGGGAAATTAAAAATTTACATCAACATTTATGTGGAGGCAATTTAAGCATGCTCAGAGGCGGCTAAGCACCTGCTTAAGTGGATTTTCTGAGCTCCATATTCAGATTATTAAAATCTCCTGTGAGGTCGCCAGATTTTTTCCTGAGTAGAATCATCCAAGACGGAGTTTTTATTCATCAGCGTCTAAGACCACAGCCTTTAAACACAAACCTTTAATCCTGAAAATAATCAGGGATAGAAAATGCAGACTGAAAAAGAATACAATGTAAGATAAAGGCAAGCAATGATTTTAAAATGGAAAATAAATAGATTAATATGATGATATGTGAATGAGAAGATGGCGAGAGGGTAAATAAATCTAATAGGAGTCTCGTATATCACCAATATATCACTGCATGAACAGAGCTCGCTGTAATGATCTCATTAATCACTGGTTTAATTTAACAAAATTAAGTTAGTTAAACAAAATTTAACACTCATTATTCAGCAGCACATGGAATAGCACTTGATCCAGCACATTGTCATTCCAACTATTCCTTCTATCCTAGTATCCGAGATTATCCAAGATTAATTATTGTGTCCCAAATCATAGGATGTTGAAATGAGGATCTGAAACGTTCCTGGATTGTCGACTATTTCTGGTAGATTTTCAAAGTGTGGATCCGTGGACACTTTTTCAGCTAATATTACCCACAATTCCTTGTGAGGGGGATGTGTTTTGTGACGGTTTGCTTCACCAAATTCAAGGACGTGTTTTTGAGAGGTGTAAATGAAATGTGGAAAAATAAATCAGAAGAATGGTAAATTAAATCATATAGTGTAAAATATATCAGGAATAATGAATGAAGATGAGGAGGTTGTTTACGGTGACGGCGTGCGTCGCTAGGCAACAGCGTTCTCTTCCATTACATGGTGTGTTAGTTAGTGTGTCCCAGTGCTGTTTTACTACACACTCAGAAGTATATATTTTTCTTCACAAAACGAGTGAATACTTTTAGTGTATAGTATAAGTAGGTGAACTGAGACACAGGGATGGACTACAACACCACCGCACTCAGTCACCTGGTTTCTGATTACACACCTGGACTCAGTCACCTGGTTTCTGATTACACACCTGGACTCAGTCACCTCCGCTCACCACATTAGCACACTCTCTACACACTCTCTACACACTCTCTACACATCTTACACATCTTTTTCATGTTTGCTAGTTCTGGTTTTGACCCACGTTAGTTTTCTCGATTTGTTGATTCTTGCCTCGTGCTTTCATCACACAACCTCATGTCTGTTTCTCGACCCTGACCTTTGTGTTGTGATTTGGATTTTGTTTGCATCTGCCAGTATTTTTAATAAAAAGTGTTCGCTGCAACTGTCACCGTCTCTGCTTTCTTACACACATCCTGTTATTTTATATTTTATTATTTTTTATATCATGATCCGACAGTAGGTACTCCTGCACAACTTAATGAAGCCACGAGACACTAACTCAAGGTCATGAAATGGTTCTGTGTGCAGGATGCAGGAGATATTTTGATAGATTGATGGATAATAAAACATTTTGCATGCAACTGCCCTACAGCGGTCTTTATTATGTTATTACATATTTATTACATGTTTATTATGTAATTATTAAATTGTTACTACAAATCTAAGTACCACTACTACTACTACTACTACTACTACTAATAATAATAATATATAAATGTATGAGTGCAGGTTTATGTTGATCGCTGCTGTTTGTTGCTAGTGATGAACTCCTCATGCTAAGTTTTATATTTAAGATCTTTTGTAGGAAGATGCTGGAGTTTCTGCTTTGCTTTGATCATTAGTCATGAAATACATCCAGATCGTTGTAATTTCCTGCTGTCATTTTTTTCATGAACACAACAACGTAGTCTAGGATTAATGCCACACATTATCACCTGGTATCGGATGCATCCCTCGTTTCAGTCCTTGTGCTCCACAATGTTAATGTCTTTAACTGTAACTTTCTTAAAATATTACTTGGAGGAAAAAAAATATCTTCTGTAGAGGAGTGGAAGCCTTTTGTCTAAAAAAAACAACAACATTTCCTCACTTAATAAATATTGAATTTTATATATTTTTTAAAGTTACTGCTGCATCTGAGATGCTATGCGGCCAGCACTAGGGGGCGCTGTGGCTGTAGCTGTAGTGTGGTGCGATGCTGACACTGCTGTCTGTGTTAGCGATGTTCGAGTTCGGTTTCTGAGACTTTCGGTTGCTGATGGTCGCACTACAGCCAATCAGAGGGGTTTATTTAGAAGTGTGGAAAGTGTGTGTGTGTGTGTGTGTGTGTGTGTAGTTCTATCAGTTCTAGTAAACAATCTACAGGTCAGTCTACCAGACGGACAGGAGGAACTGTTTGTTCTGAAATGAAGCCATGATGATGGGTTTAAAGCAAAGTGCAAGATTGTGAGAATGATGGACACATGCATCACACAGGAGGAGGAAAAAAGTCAACAATCGTTCATGCTGATTAAACCCAGAGTGAGAGAGAGAGAGAGAAATAGAGAGATAGAGAGACAGAGCGAGAGAGAGAAAGAGAAATAGAGTGAGAGAGAGATAGAGAGAGAGAGATAAAGAGAGAGAGAGATACAGAGATAGAAAGAGAGAGAGAGATACAGGGATAGAGAGAGAGATAGAAAGAGAGAGAGAGATACAGGAATAGAGAGAGAGAGAAAGAGAGAGAGAGATACAGAGATAGAAAGAGAGAGAGATACAGGGATAGAGAGAGAGATAGAAAGAGAGAGAGAGATACAGGGATAGAGAGAGAGAGAGAGAGAGAGAGATACAGAGATAGAGAGAAAGAGAGAGAGAGATACAGAGAGAGAGAGAGGTTCTACATTTTCACATCACAGACTCTTAAAGTCAATCTGCTTCGAACTCCTGCTGCTGTCTGCAAATAAACCGTCATCTTCACGGCGTCCCGGTGTGAGCTGTGAATTCTGGGTAATGGAACCAGGAGCCGTACGGGGGGTCAGGACTCTACAGTCTCCACTCACCGCTCCATCAGGAAGAACAGCAGGAATTCTGGTTTCCTGTCGCAGTAACACAGTCGAGACGGAGACGAGGGACGAGACCTCAATTTCCCTGAGGTGATACCGAGAGAGAGAGAGAGAGAGAGAGAGAGAGAGAGGGAAATAGAGTGTGTGTGAGAGAGAGAGAGAGAGAGAGAGAGAGGGAAATAGAGTGTGTGTGAGAGAGAGAGAGAGAGAGAGAGAGAGAGAGAGAGGATTAAAAACGTGTCCAGATGAAATGCCCTGAATGTTAAAATGAGATGAAAAAAGGAAAGGATGTGATTAAAACAGCGAGATTAAACGATAATACCTGAAAAATACCTGAGGTTTTAATGAGCTAGCATTAGCTGCTAATCAGCTTCACCACATCATCAGGATAATAATTTTATTAACAAAAATCTCTTAATCCTGAAATCCCTCCATTTTCTTTTTCAGCTAATCCACATCCAAGCTATTTATTTTTCTTTTTTTACTACAGCTGATCACCTAGCGCTTAGCTGATTAGCCGCTAATCACAAATCTAATCTCACTAATCGGATAATGAGTTCAGCTGAGCAGCAGTGAAGCAGGAAGCAGGAAACAGATGGTTCTGACTGTGAATGAAGACTGGACCCTGAGCCACACGGGTCCGACACGCCCTCAGCAGGGGATTCTGGGATGCGATGAAGTCAGACGTGTTGAAGATCAGACGCCTGCGTCTCTGTTAGTTCTGGGGTTTTATTCTTGTTGTATTTCTTGTTTTTATTCCATCTTTGTTTTATAATATTAAATCCTACTTCTGATTTTGATCTCGTTCTGGGTCTTGCTCTGGTGCTGCTCTGATTTCAGCCCTTATCCTGGGTTTAGTTCCAACACTTTATGATTCTGCTTCTTATTTTGGTTCTCGTTCTTGATCTGATTATGTTTTGCTTTTTCTTATTTTTATTTTCTGGTTCTGTTTCTAATTCCATTATTTCTAGTGCTGGTGGTTGTTCCGTTTGGGTTCTGATTATGATCTGGTTCTGTACAGTTTTTTGTTCTCGTTCTTCTTTGCGTTCGTTCCTGTATTTTCTAACATTCTTTCTGGATCTGGTTCTAGACCTGGTACCTGGTACTTGTTCTAATTTTAGTTCTTGTTCTTGATCTGCTTTAGTCTTTCAGTAATATAAAGTGTTCTGGTTGTTGCTATCGTTCTTTATGGCTTCTTTTGTTCTTATTCCTTCTGTTGTTTTTGTTTCTTTCTACTTCTGGTTCCTGTTCTGATACTCATTCCGGATCTTGTTCTAGAACTTATTCTGGTTTTCGGTTCTGGTCTTTGTGTTTTTGACGAGTCAGAATATAATATTACAGAAATATTGTTCCTGCTGAAATGATGCTTTTCTCCCACGACACTTTCAGACAAAAATGAACGTTCTTTCATATTAACATTCTTATGAACGTTCTAGAAAGTTAAAGTTCTTACAAATAAAAACAAATGTTTATAAACCTTACATAAAAACATTTCTTCACTTTCTGCTCATGTAAAGCTCTTCTGTATCCTCGACTCCTCTTTGTGCATTTTATAGAACTGATACGTCCTGAAGTGCACATGGACAAATTAAAGGAAAAAACATCTGGCTAACCAGGAGGTGAGACAGAAACTGAGGTTCTGGCGCCACCTGTGGTGAAAATGTCCCAAACACCTGAAACTGTAAAACACCTGAGCAGCTGAATAATTACTATATATACAATAATTACAATATTTATACAATAAATTAAATGGATCAAGCCCAAAATGGTAAATATGAAGCTTTTAATGGTCTTTAGAATAGATCATTGGTGAGGAGATGAGCAGGAATGAAGCAGATGTTCTCCTGAGAGCTCCTGAGCCTCCACTCGCTGGTTTCCTTTCGCTGTTTGGGGAAAAGCTAGAAACAGAGAAATTCCCTTCTACAGTCTTCTTGTACACAAAATCATCATAATGATTAAAATGTTTGATGTAAAATTCACACTAACACGTGTCTGGGTGTACAAACTTTTCCAATAATATCTTCTGGAATGTTTTTTCTTAAAAGATGAGTGATTATTTGGTTATCTGCTGCACCTGATGCAGCTCATCAAGAGCCACAAGACTTAAACATTTACAGAAATCAGAGGGAAAAGCTCCCAAACTGAGCTCCTTCATCTATCTGCTTCATTCCTGCTCATTTCCTGACCAGTGATTTGATGTTAAGACCTTTAAAAGATTAATATTTTGCCCAGGTGTGTAGAATTATTCCATTTTAATGATTTTGATTAATGAATAAAGGAAACTGTTCAATATTTCAGTTTGTAGATGTTTGCTTAAAGAATGGCAGAAATCACTGATACATTTTTGTCCAGGCTTTGTCTTCACTGTGTGTGTGTGTGTGTGTGTGTGTGTGTGTGTCTGCGTGTATATGTGTGAGTGTGTGTGTGTGTGTGTGGTGAATTTTCTGATCTCTTGTTCCTTAAGCGCGGCTGTGTTTCATGTTTCAGAGCAGTGAATTTACACTCTAACACACACCTGATCCATAATGTATGTGCTGAACACACACACTCTAGCTTAGGTGTGTGTGTGTGTGTGTGTGTGTGTCTGAGGGGAAAATCCTGCAGAAGTATAGTATGGAGAAGAAAAAACAGTGTTTGGACAAAGAAGTGTGCTGAGAATCAGAATCGACTTCATGCTAATATTTACACGAACGCGGTTTTCTGCGTAACCGTGGCGACTCAAAAGGAAATAAAAATGGTAAAAAAAAAAATTATAGTTAGTAAGTATAATTTAATAATGTATATTTATGTTTATTTATTTGGCAAGTGCTATGACTATTCAAAAAAATTCTATAATGTTTAATTTACGTTATAATTTATAAGGGTCTTTAGAGTGATGTCATAGAAGAACCTTTTTTAATTTCTTATTTTTATCCTAAATTTTTATCCTAAATCTGTGTTGTTGTTGTTGTCACAAAAAAGTTAAAATAAATTTCACCGTAAACATGATGTCATGCTTATGGTGTAAAATAATTATCCCATTTATTAATAGGTTTATTAGAATTATGGAATAAAACATTTCATCTGTAGCTTTATTTTTAACACTGAAGAAATTAGCTGAATTGTTATAAAACACATTTTATGCTAATTTTCTGAGGAAAAAAGTCTAGCACAGCCTGAATTTCATTAATTTCAGTAAAATGTCTTGGCTCTGTGATTTCTTGATTTTAAACTAGAATAAAATTCCCTTATTTTTACTTTTTATAATATTTACTACATTAATATTAATGTTAAGAATAACGAACAATTAGAATTAATAAACTATATTATAATATTACTATAATATATAATACTATAAACTATAATAGTAATAATGAAGGTTAATGTATTAATTGATTAACATTAGAGCAATTAGACGATATTTATTCGATTCTTGACTTAAAAAAGTTTACAATATTCACATAAATTAAATTATACTACTAAATTCTAATATTGTAAATTTTAATCAGGTGAAATATTGATATTCAGCTCCATTTATTTTCCATTTAACCAGAAACATTTTAATTATAATAAACACATAAATTCATATTGTTTGTAGTAAATGTTTTATTTCTCATTGATGCTATAAATATTCAGTACTGCATGTGTTTATGATCTGAATTATTATTATTCAGTATAATATTTAATAATACTGGAGGAAATTCTTTTTCACAGCTGAATGATAATAAATAATAGACGAATAAATAACAGTTTTTTATAATACTGAATTTCAGTTATCTCTAAAAGATATGAGTGATCCTTGCATTTTAATGTGACATTATATTTAATTATTTCCTAGCTGAAAAACACATATGGGA
Organism: Pangasius sanitwongsei; assembly: GCA_037576675.1. NCBI lineage: Eukaryota > Metazoa > Chordata > Actinopteri > Siluriformes > Pangasiidae > Pangasius > Pangasius sanitwongsei. The sequence continues at coordinate 24,482,160 of CM075014.1, read as the reverse complement.
CATCCAACTCCAGCTCCAAAAGTATTGGCACCCTTGTAAAGTTTGTTTTATTTCTTAATAAACATATTTCAGTTATAGGTTCATTTTCCCTCATATTTATTTAATATTTTCATATTTATAGTGTGAGATTAAGCAAATTAACCACAAAGACTTTACAGACATTTATTTTATCTCTCTTTTACCCAGAGTGCCATTAATTCAGAAGCTGAATGTCCTGAAGTCCTGAACGTGTCTTTCACCTGGACAATTAAATAATGAGACGTAATGTATTTTGTACTTGTCACAAATTCTCAGCCTTAAAGTGCAGCTCCCCAAAATGGGGTCCTGGACCTGGAAGAACGTCTATAAGGTGTGGGAGGTCTTGAGGTGGGACGATGTCCTGAGCGGAGACGGGGCGAAGTGGAGCGATGACGAGCTCCTTGTCAAAGCCAGCGATGTTCCCAGACCCCATTCCGACTCTTCTCATGCTTCAGGAGCTGTGCTTTAGGAGAGAATTCGTGACAATAGTTTAATGTTAGAGACCACTGATACACATTTTAAATATACAAAAATATTTGCTAGAAAATTAAATAATTAATTAAAACCCCAACAGAATTTTTATGAAACAAAAGACACCAAATCAATCTCCTGAGTCAGGATTTATCCAAAAATTATCCTCCATAAAAAAGATAAAACATCAAATTTAACTCATTTAACAAACTTCACTAAAGCCCTTACGATGCCCAAGAGGAAGTGGACTAGTGTGCACTAAAAACTGGATTAAAAGACAGAATTCATTTAAATATTAATTTCTATTTAAAACCAGGTTATGTGAGACGGATCACTTTGGCACTGATTTATTATAATAATCAAAAACTCACACAGCCACGAATCATTAATCAGGTCAAGCTGCTCGTTTTATTTCCAGACGTAATCGAAGCTGAAGATGGCGAGTCTGCAGACCTGAGATGTGATTCTGATGAAATGCGCATATTTTACTTTGAGTGAGTCTTTGTGAGGTTTGAGACACTCGCCGTAGCCTCATTCCATCACGAAGAGCCTTATTAATGCAGATCTGCGCTTCTTCTGCAGCTCGTTATCCGACCTGAGAAACATTTCCTACTGCAGTAACCTCCGTCCAGGATAATCATCTCTCAGCTCCATCACTACAAGTCACACACACACGCATAATGACTGCTTCTTCAGCTCCAAGTGTGTGTGTGTGTGTGTGTGTGTGTGTGTCTGCACTTTTTATTATCCGGTCCATGATGCCAGGTTATGTGGATACACAGCGCCTTCTAGCGTTTTCTCTCAACCTGCAGACCAGCAGCATATCAAATCTGTGAAATGAGAAAAATGGAGAAAAAAGCCGTATTCAGACAGTTTTCCATGTGGAGGTGTGTAACGTAATTATTCCATCATTATTCCATCATTATTCCATCACTGAATCCATCATTTCAGTCAAACATTACTCCGTATTTTCTCTTCTATAAACTGAGCAGTAGGAATAATTCCAGGTAATATTTATCCTGTCTGACTGGACATGTGGGTAAAGATTGTGTTAAATCCAGTGGGAAAAGAGGTTTTGTGTTTTTTTCTTCGGTGTAAAGACGCTCCAGGAAGCTCTCGCTCTTCTCTCTTTTCTGTCGTCTCCTAAACCACAAGTTTAAAAAAACAGAACAATAAAATATAGCCAAGGTGTAAAAGGGCGAGTCAGAGAAGCGACGCTTCCGGGGGTTTCAGGGACGTTATTGAGTTCCTAGCACAGGTACACACTACTGACATGTTATGGTCATGTGACCTACTAATGATCAAGCATGGCCACGCCCCCTACAACAAGTGCTTATAATAAAGATCACAGCAATCAGTGTGTATTAAAATGAGGTGTGTGTAGTACACATGGAGTGTTTAGTGTACATGGTGAAGTCATGAGAAGACAGTTTGCAGATGTCTTTTCAGTGGAACCAGACCAAACGCAGCCGGTCCAGCACCCTCAGGTGGATGATCTAGTGGAGCACCTAGGGAGGGCCTGCTTCATCTCTACCCTAGACATCGTCCTATGGCCACACAAGGCGCTTGTGGCAGCACACCTTGATGATGTGGTCATTCTTTAAGTCACCTGGATGGACCACTTGTTCTGAAAGGGCTCCAGCAGGCAGGCATGAAAGCCAATCCCTGTAAATGCCACTTGATGCTGACGTAGACACAGTACCTGGGATTCTGCATCAGTCGAGGTCTGCTAAAACCTGAAGAAAAGAAAATTAAAGCCATGAAGGAGTAGCCCCGGCCCACCTCCAAATGCCAGGTGTGTGCCTTTTTGGGGATAGCAGGGTATTAACGGAGGTTCGTACCTAACTTCTTCTCTTTGCCTCCCCTCTTTCAGACCTCATGAAGAAGGAATAGCCAGACAATGTGCACTGGAAAGACAAAGCCAAGCAGGCGTTCCAGGCCCTGAAAGCAGCCCTAACCAGCTCTCCCTTCACAGCGCATACCGATGCCTCTGAAACGGGCCTGGGCACCTGTCCCAGGTGTTTGAGGCAGAAGAACACCCAGCGTTTTACATGAGCAGAAGACTTAATCCTACTGAAAGACGCTATGCTGCTGTGTAATGGGAATCTCTTGCCATCAAGTATTGCTTCACTGGCAGACACTTCACTCTGATCACAGATCATGCCAGATTATGAAACCAACTCCCATATCACCCAGTGGTTTCTCTCACTACAAGACTTCTCATTTCAGGTGCAGCACAGAGCGAGGATCCACCACGGCAATGCTGACAGCGCCAGATCAGCAGCACTGAACACCCGAGGTGCACGTGGCAGGGGTGGGGAGAGCAGTTAGAAGACATGCCTGGTGACAGATGATTGCCACAGCTGCTCCCCTTCTCCGGAGCCAGTGAGATAAAAGACAGTGTTCTTAGAGAGAGGTGAGGAGAAACTTGTCAGGAACTAACACGATTTTCTCTTCCTCTGAACATTACAGAATCGAGCCCAGACAAGCCGTTCCTGCTGCCATGGCGGTGAGCCGCGGAATTCATCACTTCTCTGAGCCGCCGCATCACCGCCGTTCTTCTCCACGATGCCACCGCAGTGCCTAGTACCTGTCCCACACCTGAGACTGCACAGGTTCCTCACTGCCTCACCTTCTATCACATCAACCCCAGCTCCCTTACCCTCTCCGTACCCTCACCGTACCCTCTCCGTACCCTCACCGTACCCTCACTGTACCCTCACCGTACCCTCTCCGTACCCTCTCTCCGTACCCTCTCCGTACCCTCTCCGTACCCTCTCTCCGTACCCTCTCCGTACCCTCTCCGTACCCTCACCGTACCCTCTCCGTACCCTCACCGTACCCTCACCGCACCCTCTCCGTACCCTCACAAAATCATTAAATAGCCTTTCTGTGGTTTCTTTCGCCTTCTCCATGTGTGTCAGTGTGTTTGTGTTCTGCCTCCGGTTCTGTTGTTGTTGTTATTATTAATATTATTATTATTATTATATGATAAAAAATATATTTTTATGGTTCAGAGGAAATTATATTTATAATATTTTGAAGTGTTTATGCAGTTTGTGATTTTTATACAGGACAATTTGTTAGAATGAATCTTTCAGATGAACCGACTCCCATGGATCATCAGTCTGAATGATTCATTTAACCACCTACTGTATGTTCATGTCAAAGATTTTCCCAAAAACACATCGTCTATTTTAGCAGTCAAACTGAGATTAATTAAATATTAATGATGAAAAACATTTAAACAGTAATGAAACAAAATGTTAAATAAAATGTAATTTGATTAAAAGACAGTAAAATAAACAGCACTTCATTACTCTAAAGTGTGTTTGATATTTTATAAAAAGACATTCACACAATGCGTATGTTTAATAAGGAATATTTACAACACATGAATATTAAAAAAAAATAAAATAATCTGGAAAAGTGACTCTGAATCTGTAGAAGAGTCAGAATCTGAATCATAAAATCTGTTTTGTCCGAATACCACACAAGCCTCAGAAACCTCTAATTCTGTTAGACAAAGGCCAGAAATTTAAACATGTACATTTACATTTATGGAATTGGGCCGATGCTCTTATGCAGAGCGACTTACAGAAGTGTTGTTAAGTCTCTATCAGTAAACACATCCTCATCCTGGTTCACAAGGTCATGGACTAAGAGTACTATCAGTCTAAAGACGCTGTTGAGGAGGTGATGTAGTAAGAAAAACACACAGACAACACAATTATTAATTAAAGTGCTAACTTAATTACTTTATGAAGAGGTAAGTCTTTAGACTTCATCTGAAGACTGCCAGTGACTCAGATGTTCGGACATCTAAGGGAAGTTCTTTCCATCATCTAGGCTCCAGAACAGAGAAGAGTCTTGATGCAGGTCTTCCTTGTACCCTGAGAGATGGAGGGAGCAGTCGAGCAGTGCTAGAGGACCGGAGGGAGCGTGATGCAGTGATAAGAGCTTCGAGATAAGTGGGTGCTGGTCTGTTTCTGGCTTTGTAGGCGAGCATCAGTGTTTTAGAAGCCAGTGGAGGGAGCGCAGCAATGGGGTGGTGTGGGAGAACTTAGGAAGGTTGAAAACCAGTCGTTCAGCTGCATTCTGGATCAGTTGCAGGGGACAAATGGCACTCAGAGGCAGAGCTGTGGGTTTCTTCAGGAGGAGAATAACCCTTGCTCTCTTGAATGAGGTTGGTACATGACCAGATGTTATGGAGCCATTGATGATAGTGGTGATAAAGGAGAGGAGAAGGAGAGATGGTCTGGAGCATTGAGGAAGGGATTGGATCCAGTGAGCAGGTGGCAGGACTGCAGGATAAGTTTAGAAAAATGTGCCAGTGAATGAGAAGGAGAATTCTGAGTGTGTGGTGTAGGAGTCGGGGTAGAACTGAAGGTCTGGCATATATGTATATATATATATATATATATACACACACACACACACACACACAAACACACACATTTATTTATTTCCTTTTAATTTGACACCACGAATCAGGTATAACAGCTGTGTCTGAAAGAAACACTATTTAAAAAAAAGCTGTGGAAATAAATAAATTATAAATTCTAATTATAAATTATTTTATAAATAAATTTATAATTAATTCATATCTAATTTATAGAAACACTTCTGTTTAATTACATACAATAAATAAAAAAACATCCATACTATGATTATTTTATAATCTTAAACTGATCAACACACATAAAATATTTAAAAAAATATTGAACGAGTCAGTGAGTTAAAGAATCGACTCATCTTCCTGTACTGAACTAAATGACTCGAATCACTAGGTGTAGTACTGTCATGTGGCCGCGAGGCGTCGCTAGTTTTTCGCGTTTGGGTTTTAAATTGTCGCTCGTGCGCCGCCGTAGCGAAGCTATAAACATGGCGGAAGCGGAAGTTCCGCCCCTTTTCTCCTCCTCGCTCGCTGGCTGTGTAAGTGTTAGCGCTGAAACATCAAAATCATCTATAAAAATCTGAATTAATCCTGTGATGTGTCTGAAAATGCGCTACATAGTAACGATTATGAAGATGTTAAGTCGTGTATTAAATGGTTATTTGTGAGGTGTGTCGCGGTTTTAATGTATATTTTGTGTTTTGTGTGTTGCAGGAGAATGGTGAGGAACAGCATTACTGCGCGCGCGCAGGCTTCAGCCTTCATCCGCATAAAAACATTCAGTTTGTCCGAATTAAACTCTTCTTTTTAAAATAATATTAATAAAAGTTTAGTGTTGTAGATAATCTGCGAAACCAAAATCAATCACTTTTACTGAGGTATCCGTTAGAGACCGGCTAGTCGTGTATGCTAGCTAGTTAACTAAAAACCAAATGTATTCACTTATTTTAACAGTTTAACTTTAACTTGTATATAATTTTGTTATTTAATGTTTGTTACTGAACATTAGACTTCATTTTACACAGCTGTGTTTTTATAAAAGCTTATGAACCTGCTCATGTTAGCTGAGAGCCAATCAGCTGTTCCATGTGAGTGTATGAGTGTGAATGCTGGGCTCTGATTGGCTGCAGGACGCTGATGATTTTCCTCTAACAGCACGACCTCGTGTGTGTGTAAACTGTACACAGCGTAATAACCGCTCTCTGTGGCTTGTTTATAGCTGTTCTGAGTTACTCCTGAGTTCTGCGCTCTGATTGGTCAGGAGGTGTTGATTAATTCTCTATAACAGCAGCTCTGACAGTAGCGCAGGTTTATATTAATATCCTGTTTAACACGTTATTGTTTCTATAGCAACAGCTCCATTGATGAACAGATTAAAATAATCGTTGATGTGAAGTTTTCTCAAAGTAAGGAGATGTTTATGTAACATGTATGGAAGGAGTCTCCAGTGTCAGCGGTTAGGGTCGGGACGGAGGAGCTCGCGCTTCTTAGAGACGCTGGCGAGGGAGCGAGTGTATAGCTGCTGTAACATAAGCGACAACAGGAACTCACTCGTTAAATGTAACTATAAACGGATAAAAAGTATGATGTCACTGTAATGAAGTGAATGTGGTGTAAGAGGAATAAAACACTCGGGGATGTGCTGTTAGAGGAAATTAATCAACCTCAGGATGCAGCAGTGACTCCACACCCCTGTGATTAATTTATTGGTTTGTTTGTTTATTTTGTGTTTGTGTTCCAGCCGCGCAAAATCGAAGAGATTAAAGATTTCCTGCTGACGGCCAGGAGGAAGGATGCCAAGTGTGAGTCTAGAGTTTAATCCGATTAGATTATTTACATATGATTTAATTTTATTTGAGTGAATTATATCACTTTCCTGAGTTTATCGTAATAAATTAGTTTCACAGTCTGCAGCTGCATCGATGTAAAAATTGTCCTGAGTTTAAGACGAATGTTTTGTTTAAAATCTGTTTCCTGATTAGTTTTCAGTCTGTAAATGAAAGTGTTATTTACTGTTGCGTATAAACGGTTCGCTCTTTCTGAAATACTTTCCTGTAGCGGAACTGATCTCTGCGTAAACGCGTCCGGCTTTTATCCAGTTTTACACAAACGACTTTATTAACGCTGATCCCATAATAATGATTTTTTTATTAGGGATGCGATCAGCGCTAGTGCTTTGTTGTTGATGTTTTGTTGATGATTTGGGTGCGAGTGACCCGGTGGTGCGCGGGGGTGTGTGTGTGTGTGTGAGACCCGGTGGTGCACGGGGGGGTGTGTGTGTGTGTGAGACCCGGTGGTGCACGGGGGGGTGTGTGTGTGTGAGACCCGGTGGTGCACGGGGGGGTGTGTGTGTGTGTGACCCGGTGGGGCGCGGGGGTGTGTGTGTGTGTGTGACCCGGTGGGGCGCGGGGGTGTGTGTGTGTGTGTGTGTGTGACGCGGGTGGGGCGCGGGGGTGTGTGTGTGTGACGCGGGTGGGGCGCGGGGGTGTGTGTGTGTGTGTGTGACGCGGGTGGAGCGCGGGGGTGTGTGTGTGAGACGCGGGTGGGGCGCGGGGGTGTGTGTGTGTGTGACGCGGGTGGGGCGCGGGGGTGTGTGTGTGTGAGTGAGACGCGGGTGGGGCGCGGGGGTGTGTGTGTGTGAGACGCGGGTCGCGCTGCTCTGCTGTAGACTGTAACGATGTGGTTTATTCAGCAGCAGTGTATCGCTGATCTCAGAGTGAAGTAATGACACTAGTTTGGTGTAAACGGGTTATGATGAGAAATTAATAACGTGTGTGATGTATGTGTGCATCACTTCCTGTTGACGGAATATACGAGTTAAACGTGTGTGTGTGTGTGTGTGTGTGTGTGTGTGTGTGTGTAGCTGTTAAGATCAAGAAGAACAAGGACAATGTGAAGTTCAAGGTGCGCTGCAGCAGATACCTGTACACGCTCGTCATCACCGACAAGGAGAAGGCCGAGAAGCTCAAACAGTCTCTGCCCCCTGGTACGTACACACACACACCCACACACACGCACTAATACACACACACGCTAACACTCACACTCTCTCGTTCTCACTCCTGAGAAAGAAGCTCAGTCTCTCACATTCACTCTCACTCGCACCCTCATACACACATTCACGCTCACGCAGTTACACACACACAGTCCCTCATGCACACACACACACACTCTCACACTAATATTCAAACTCGCACCGTCTCGCGCAGATGCTCTCCCATACAGAGTTTTCTCTTCATAAGCAGAACTCCCGCTGATTCTGCAGCAGACCTGTGAATTCTGCGTAGAAGCTCTTTAGTTTAACAGCAGACTTCACTGCTACGAGTTTTCACTCAAACACCTAAAGAGTTGGAATGATTGACAGGTGTGTGAACTCTCTATGAACTGACCCCCTGGAAGCTCCGCCCACTTCCTCCATCGCGTTAGTAATGTTAGTATTGCTCTCGACTCTACTCGAGTTTTCTGCTTGAAAGATGCTCTGATGCTTTCAGTGTCACTTTATCACTTTTAAATAGAAAATGTTTTGAATTCATTAATGTGAAATAAGATCAATGTGTTTCCCTTTAGCTAACATCACACACACGGAGTGTAAGTCAGTTATGGAGATTTATAGGGATGCACCAAAATTCTTTACTGAAATTGGCCAAAAATTCTCTTTAGGGCTGAAAGAGAAACGACAGTTATATCTACAGTGAAGTATCAAATCTAAAATAACTTAAAATAAACTATCTAATGTTTTAAATAATTCTTTACAGTTTGCTGTTTTACTTTAGCATGACTGCTCATTGTTCCTCTTCAGGGTTTAAATACATCTTCACTTTCCTGCGTTAAAATAAAGTGCAAAGATCATGAGGTGAAAAATATCAAAATAGTGTTTAATGTCCACGCGGTTATCGTTATCAGTGAGTAAGAGGTGTTATAACAGCAGACACGGGGCAGCGGTGATATTTACGTGTGATTATATCACGCTGTCGCTCCACGTCGCTGGGCCATAACTGCCCCTCGTCTCATCAGTGGGACAGGATGTGGCTCAGGATCTCTCCAGGAGGAACGCTTCAGCACAGTCGCTTCAGCACAGTCGCTTCAGCACGATCGCTTCAGCACGATCGCTTCAGCACAGTCGTTAAAGCCGAGTCTGAATGTGGGAGATTCAGTCGTTTCCGGTGCAAGTTGTCCAAACACCCTGGGCCTGAGCGGTGCTCACGGTGCATTTACACGCTTGCTAGAACAAAAGACGAACCAAGTGCTGAATTTCTGCTTTCTATAGAAGCTTCAGTTCCACCGGTTCACCAACATTAACACTTTAAACACGAGACTGCGGTAAAATCACTGAACTCAGGCGGTGTACAGTGACTATGTGAATCTGTGATCTGTTTCTGTAATGCAGCTTCATTCTGTTCATGATCCTGAAACCATCACCATGATCACTGGTAAAATCTCTGAAACTGATGATGAACCTAAACATCTCTCTCCCTCCCTCTCTCTCCTTCCGTCTCCCTCCCTCTCCCTCCTTCCGTCTCTCTCTCTCTCTCTCTCTCTCTCTCTCTCTCTCTCTCTCTCTCAGGTCTGGCTGTGAAGGAGCTGAAGTAGACGCTTCACTTGTACAAAAATGTTGTAATAAAAATCTGTAAAATCTACATGTGCTGTGTTTTGGCTCGTTTCTCTGCTACAGAGGTGTGAAGAGATGGTGTGACCCTCAGCAGCGCACTTTATTCTCCTGATGTGTGAAGTTTTGCTGTAATATAAAAAGTGTATCTTCGAAATCAAACTAAAGCTATGAAGCTGCGTTAATACGCAGTCTGTGTTCACGGCCAGTAAATATCTACATCCTGTTTACACAGAAAAGAACAGACCTGAGCTCAGTGCCGTGAGCTGAACATAACCCTCACATGCAGCTCTACACCATGAGGAAAATAAATCAGGTGCAGTTCAGGTCTGCAGAACTGAGTGGTTTTAACATCAGCGTTAAACTTACTGACGTTAGCGAGCTGCATGCAATGTGCTGAACAAACTGAAGGGTCTGCTGTGACCCGGTCCGAAGGTCAGCTCGAGCATGGGTTTGTGTTTGCACAGAATTCTGTACTAATGTCTTCTGTTTCATGATGAAATTTCAAAACTCGTCTTAATGCACTCAGAACTATTTCTCTGCGAAGTTTATACTTTTTATTAGTGATGTGTTGAACCTGAGGGTTTGTGTAGTGATGAACGTGCAGATAAAACCTGATAAAACTGCACAGTATGTTACACTGAACAAGTTATTCAGACAGAATTGTCCAAAAATCCACTTATTCATGGTCTCAATTTTATTTAATGTAAATTTGAAGTAACCTTAAACTGTAGATGGAAATTTTGTCAGTTTGAAAGTCAGAAGCGGACCATTTCATCTCAAAATGCCTCTTCAGCAGGATTGAACGTTATAGTGCTAAGGCTGTGATACGACTGTTTTGTGTCTGATGAGTTTGAGTTATTTTCTCTGCTGTATTTATATTTTTGGCTCCAGCTCTGATTTGCAGTTCCTGTCATTACACATCAGGTCAATTTCACCACATTTATTCAGGGATGTTAAAACATTCCCAAATTCTTCATGATTCTGTGATCTTGGGCAAATCACAAGGGTTTTATGTTTGTCTGTATGTTAATCTTTTAAAAGCAGATTTAATTGCTGTGTAATTGAGATTTGTCCACTAGAGGGAGTCTTTTGTTTGAGTAATAGGATTCTTTGCCTTCTGAGGGATTGGAGTGAAAGTGAGTTGCGAGGTCCTAAACGTGAACTTCTGAAACGACTCCTGATCCTGATACTTTAGTCATTTTTACACTTGACCATGATGGGAATATTTTAAGTGGATCTTCAGTAGTTACTGTACACTACCTCATTTTACTACTAACTGATGTTGTACTTGTTGTAGGGGGTGTGGCCTGTCATTGGGTCACATGACCATAATATGTCTGTAGGAAGCGTTGCTTCTTAGACATGTCCTTTTAAACATCATCTATATTTTTATTGTTCTGCTTTTAAATGTAGTTTCATTTTGGCCTCCTGGAATGACTTTATACTGAAGAAAAAGTGCAAAACATCTTTACCCACAGGAACTAATGCAGTCTTTACCAACATGTCCATTCAGAGGGGATAAAGACTCACTGACCACTTTATTACAGCGGGTCATTTAATTATACAGTCAGCAGATTACTGAAACCTGTACAGCTGAAGATTGGATAAAGACCAGGTGATGTTTTTCCTGCCCCTTTTGTGAATAGTGTTTTCTTAGGTACAGGGGCAGGTCTGGAGGGTTCACAGGCATAGAGTGTTGTGGTGAACTG